>CP092882.1:67855332-68030474 GCA_030710605.1 Cordylochernes scorpioides
CTTGGAGACTGCGTTTTATTGAAATTTAAATATTAGAGAATTCTTCCGAAGATACTATAATTTCAGTTATACGCTAACCATGACGTATACATGAAGGAACGTGTGTCCACTGGGCATGCTTCGTACCTGTAGGCTGTTTCAGGGTTCTGTATTGTCTGGAGTATGTGTGTATTAACATATAAATACAGTTAAACCTGTCTATAGCGCCTTCCTCTCTATAGCGCCCGATTTTAAATAGTCGATGCGGATTCTGCCTAACTTTTAAATTCTATCATGAACTTGATCCAACATGTCCTCACTGCCGGGAAGAGTCACAGACAGTGGATCACCTCCTCTTCTCCTGTCCAGCTTTTATGTTACACAGGCTACAGACAGCCCTTCTGCTTGGAGTACAAGACTTCAGCCCGAAAGCCTTGCCCCTACTTCCTGACTCCCTGCCGGCCTGGAACTACCTGGTTACCTGGTTCACCTCAGCAATCTGCCCCCCCCCCCATGACTAGACTTCTCCTCTAGACTGCTGTACAACCCGGGTAGTTGGCGTTTTACGCTCCAGGAGCCCGGGTGACCTCTATTTTCCCTCTATCATGAACTTTGAAGAAGAATTTAGGAAAATAGCCTTGAAAGATGCAAGACAAACTGATATTAGAAGTTTTTTCAAGTAAATTAACTTGAAACGATACTTTTGAGGTAAATAAATGTATTATATTATTCAGTACTCGTGTATTTACTATTATTTTGCTCTATTTGCACATAAAACTACAAATTTATTAACTTTTAGGTTTTCCACATAATTTCGAATTATATCCCCCCAAGATTTGTTGTAGATCTTAATATGGTTTGCTTTTTACAAAAATTATCAACTTTCCTTTATTGTTTTTAAGTTAATTAATGAGTATATATACTTTATTTAAGCAATGCCAATGATATAAATGCTATATACAACATTAAACACACAAAATTATTTCCCTTGTACATAAATTATTAAGCAACCTGTCTATAGCACCCCCTCTCTATAGCACCCTATTTTGGTGAGTCCCAAGAGGGGGCGGTATAGACAGGTTTAACTGTATGTTATAATATCTTGATAAAGGTTGGCGTTCAGCCAACTGAAATATTGGTAAAAAATATATATTTTGATCCAATATATGTATTTTTAATTAAATATTATTTTATGATGCATTAGCGCGCCATCTGTTATCAAACTTCGAAACTATTATAGACACGTATGATTCTTTTAAAAAACTAAACAATTTCTACTGCCCTTACTGCAATGGAAAAATTAATGGGAGGGCCTGGTTCATCAGTGGTGAACCCTCCCAGCGGTTTATGATAGATTAAACTGGCGAAACTGCTGGGAGGGTTCACCACTGATGAGCCAGGCTCTCCCATTAATTTTTCCATTGCAGTAAGGGCAGCAGAAATTGTTTTATTTTTAAAAAGAATCATACGCGTCTATAATAGTTTCCAATTTTGATAAATTTTATTTGATGTTCTGAAAATATAGCAATCCATACTTAAATCATTAGAGAGGAAAAAAACATATATTGGATTGAATAAAATATTTATTTCGCAATATTTCGGTTGGCTTTTTTTTTTGTAAAAAATGTAATGCCTCGATAAAGGTTGGTGTTTAGCCAACAGAAATATTGGCAAATAAATCTTTTATTCAATCCAATATATGCATTTTTACTATCTAATGATTTAAGTATGGATTGCTCTATTTTCAGAACATCAAATAATATTTATCAAAATTCGAGTACAGCCAACCGAAATATTGGCAGATAAATCATTTATTTAATCCAATATATGCCTTTTTACTATCTAATTATTTGTTGTATTGAGAAAAATAGTTAAAATTGTGTATCCAGAGGTATGTACTCTGGTGCTAAAGTAATATAGAAAATAATAAGGGTAGGTGAGATCTAATTTCGGCGATGGTAGATGACGTAACCATCTGCCGAGAATTCTTCTGCAGTTGAAGTATTATTTTTCTGGGCAGACGACCCGCTCCTGGCCTTTGATTAAGAAGACCGTCCCAGCCTACCGCTAATTACCTCTGACTTCAAAGATTTTCCTTCTCAGCATCCTTACCTATTTTCTAACCATTTAAGGTTGTTCCAAAAGTTCGTAAACACTTGCAACAAATTTTTAGATACTAATAATATTCGCCATTATGTATAATGTGTTTGTATTATGTAATAAAGTAATTGTATTATGTATTATTATGTATTCGCCGTTATGCATAATGTCTTTGTATTATGTATAAAGTAATTGTATTATGTTTTCGCGCCGTAATAATATTATTCGCCGTTATATATAATGTCTTTGTATTATGTATAAAGTAATGGTATTATGTTTTATTATGTATTCGCCGTTATATATGATGTCTTTATATTATATATAAAGTAATGGTATTATGTATTATTATGTATTCGCCGTAATAATATTATTCGCCAAGTAATAAGAAAAACAACGTTTTAAGAAAAAACACGAACTTTTGGGACAACCTTATATTTTGTTGTGTTGGTGGAAACCTTTAGTAATTCCCAAGTCTTATTAAATTTCTCTATCTCTCTAAATATGTATGAGAAATTCATATTTTATATAATTTATACACGACGAATGAATAATGTAATTTGCGCCATTGTGACGTTAGACCATTAATAAGGAAAAATATTTGAAATTACCTTCAGTGGCTGTGATGAGAAATAAGAAATTTAAATAAAGAAAGTTACCAACTCGATTTAATGTTTCTTAAATACAAAGTTGTCCTAAAATTTCATAAAAATATTATGATGGAAAAACAATAGAAAAAAATAAAAAAATAATTGGGTCAGGTGTTGATATTAAAAATAAAGGAAGCATATACTCAACACGAGCACATGTGCTTTTTAGACAGCAGAGCGCCATCTAGTGGAGAAAAAAAACTAAACGTTTATTTAACTTGCTCCGTGATATTTGGCCAACCCAATTTCTTGATAAATCAAAAAAAGCCATCCACGAATCAATAAATTAGGTTGGCCAAATATCGCGCTGTTGGCGCTCGTCAGCGTGGAATAGGCTGTGACCATTGCGACCAAAAATATTTTTGGTCCCAGAGGCTTCTTGAGAAACCAAGAAATGGGTATTTAAGGCCAAATTTGCGTAAATACGCTTAACACAGGAATATTATGATTTATATTTTGCAAGTGTTTACGAACTTTTGCGACAACCTTGTAATTCTGAAACTTGGTCCATCTGCTGATTGGCCACCCTTGATATAAAACATCAGAGATTAAATCATTCTTCTATAAGAATTCTGTTATATTTTTACCAAGGTTACCAATATTATTAAGTTTGTCTCAAATGTTCGTAAACACTTGCAAAATATAAAGCATAATATTACAACAAAGGGAAGGACATTTGAAAAATATCCCGCATGTGTTTCTTTTAAACGAAAAATATAAATTTATTTTAAGGAGAAATAACGATTATTTCTAACCTTAGGGATGAAGTATGAAAGGATGAATTGTGAAGAGTAATGATAAACGGAAAAATAAATTATTTATCATAATTCATCCTACATACTTCATCCCTAAGGTTAGAAATAATCGTTATTTCTCCTTAAAATAAATATCGATTTTTCGTTCAAAAGAAGTACATGCGGGGTATTTTCAAATGTCGTTCTACAATCATAAGTCGCATTATATTGTATTATTATAACAAAGTATTAATTATTTTATTAACAGAGTATCAATTTTAATATTTACATTTTGTTACTCTGATAATTACACTGCCGGGAAGAGTCACAGACTGTGGATCACCTCCTCTCCTCCTGTCCAGCTTTTATGTTACACAGGTTACAGACAGCCCTTCTGCTTGGAGTACAAGACTTCAGCCCTACAGCCCTGCCTCTACTTCCTGACTCCCTGCCGGCCTGGAACTACCTGGTTACCTGGTTCACCTCAGCAATCTGCCCCCCCCCCCCCCCCCCCCCCCATGACTAGACTTCTCTTCTAGACTGTAGCTGTACAGCCCGGGTAGTTGGCGATTGGTGCTCCAGGAGACCGGGTTACCTCTATTTTCTCTCTCTTGTATTTTATCATCCAGAGTTTGTTCTTGCCTTAAATAAATTGCTGTGTCATCCTGAAGTCTGTCTTTCCTAATTTTCCACTTGAGCAATATGTTTACGAACTTTTTGGGACAACCTGCCATGCTGGGATGTTCAGTAATATTGTGTAAATATTGTATATATTCAGTATTAAGAAATTGAAAATCTTGAATACACGTATAATTCTAAAATAAAAATGGCATATCCTGACCAGGATATCAAGAAATTGGGTTGCCCAAATATCAGGGAACAGGCTAAATCAATGTTTAGTTGATTTCTGTTCCACCAGATGGCGCTCTGCCTTCTGTAAAGCACATGTGCTCCTGGTCAGGATATGCCATTTTGATTTTTGATTTCAACACCTGACCTTTTTATCTTTTATTTTTTTTCTTTCATTTTTTCACATATAATTCTTTTAAAAACTTAAACAACCTTCCACTACCCTTAATGCAATGATAAATGATGAAAGGGCTTGACTCATCAGTGATGAGCCAGGCACTCCTATTAAAATTTATCATTGTAGTAAGGACAGTAGAATTTTTTTATTTATTTTAAAGAATCAAACGCCTTAAATAGTTCGAATTTCTTCTAACAGATGGCGTTATGATGCATCTTATTTATATTAAATCTAAATATGGTATTGTGGCTTTGTCAACGACCCAAGTTTGTTAGTTTGCAAAGACGGTTACTAGATGTCGCACACCTTTTTACTTTCTTCTTAAAGAGAGTAGAAACCTTTTTCTTTTAAATATATTTAATATTATTAAAATAAACTTCACAGCAACCCTCTATGTGTAAAATATGAAATTAATTCATACGCAATTTTTTTAAAATTTATTATGGAAGGTAAATTTTATAATTACAAAATAAAAAAGATGAAAAATAAAACGATTTATTTGTACCGAATATATGCGGGTAACATTGTTTAAGTAAATATTTATTTCCGTTTCCAGTTCCTTATTTTTTATCTTTTCAATTCAGATGACTGATTTTGATAAAAATAAGGAAATAAATAGTTTGGATATTTGAAAATATATTTTAACCTTATTCATCACTTTTAAAAATTCTTTCTCTCATAACACTATTATATTTCACAAATATATTTATTATAATTACATTTTTAAACACTTTTTACGCTTTTATGTATCCGTTCAGACTTCATTTTATAAAAAGAATGTATAATTTTAATTTATATTTCACTATATATATATTTATTTAAAAATAAAATGTTATATAATTTACAAAGTTATGAAATATAAATTAGGATTTAAATTTCTTCATATTTGTAATTTATTCGTTTTTTTTTCTCTCTTTATATATATTTATCTTTTATTCTATTAATTTTCTCTTTCACAAACTATGCTTAATCTCAATTTTACTTTGTGTATTTTCCAAATAGCGTTAAGTGCCTTTTGTTATCAGATTGAAATGTCATTTCAGAACATTTAAT
Organism: Cordylochernes scorpioides; assembly: GCA_030710605.1. Taxonomy (NCBI): domain Eukaryota; kingdom Metazoa; phylum Arthropoda; class Arachnida; order Pseudoscorpiones; family Chernetidae; genus Cordylochernes; species Cordylochernes scorpioides. Next base: position 67,860,873 of record CP092882.1, read on the forward strand.
ACTAATATAATCTATCAAATTGGATTTGATAATGAATAAAGTATTTATTAATTATAACTATTAATTATTATAATGTTAACATATGTTGAAGTTATCTTGATCATATTCATGTATCAAAAAAGAGGCGTTGTATCAAGCTTGTTTGACAACCATCATGACTGTGTGAAGTAGTATGCCTCTGCCTTTGTCATTAAGACTGGGAACACTACTCAGTAGCAGGCCGACTTAGCTCCAAAAGAAATGGCCGCCTCTGACATGAGGAACAGACGTCATGTACAGCCGCTCCTAACATGGAGTACAAACGCTGCCCATCCCGTATACCTGGATTAGAAGCCCTTACAGGGTACTATCAACCGGGCCAGCTGAGCCCAGGTTTTTTAGTGAGCTTGTTACTGCTCCCTCTCCTCCTTTTTCATCCGGGCTTGGGGCCGGAAAATGCGGAGTTGTACAGCCATCATGACTGAATCAAATAGAATGTGTCTGCTTTTATCATTAAGACTGGGAGCACTACTCAGTAGCAGGCCGACTTAGCTCCATTGTGAAATGAGGAGCAGCCGCTCCTAACATGGAATACAGATGCTGCTCATCCTGTATACCTGGATTAGAAGCCCTTACAGGGTACTATCAGCCGGGCCAGCTGAACCCAGGTTTTTTAGTGAGCTTGTTACTGCTCCCCCTCCTCCTTTTTCGTCCGGGTTTGGGACCGGCAAAGGTGGAGTTCCGCCTTTTACTAGTAATAATAAAGAATGAGCCACACCAGTTTTGGAAAATTCAGACAAAAAGCCAACAACTTGTCTATCATGTTTGAGTCAAAAGGCGATCCATTAATTAAGATTATATAAAAGGGCATACCTGGATCTGTAAAGAAAAAAAAAACAATTATTTTCTTAATTTCTTAATTCTATATTGCAATAAATTGATAAAGAGGGAGCAATCTCTCGAAATATTTTAAGAAAAAAATTGTTTTTTTTTTCTTTACAGATCCAGGTATGCCCTTTTATATAAATGTCTATCATGGTTTCTGGCTTCATCAGTACATGGAGGTCTTGATTTCATCCTACGAGAGAAATTAGGAAATCTGTCGAATTTACAAAACAGGTTTTTCGAGCTGGTGAAGTAGCAAAGGACGATTTTAAGGAAAAGAATAGAACCTAAAGTTGCAAGGAGATGTTATTCATTTACAAAAATTAATGGGAGAGGTGGGGGGTCGGTAGAAGGCTGGTTAAACCATTTGGGTTTCGACCACTACGACCCGGGTTCGATTCCCGCATTGGACACATTTTTCTGTTGAAAAAAATGCTCCAATGGCCCTCCGATTATTGCAAAAGTCCAACCCCACCAGCGAGTGCAAGTAACCAAACGGAGCTCTGGCATATTTGTAAGTGTAAAGTCGAACTGGTTTCACATGTGTAGACATGTGGTACACTTACAGTAAAAAGCAGTCGCTAACTACCCACCATAATTATCATGGCCTATACCACGTGTACTAGGGATAAGCAAAAAAAAAAAGGGAGAAGTGCCTCATTGTGAAGATTCTATTAGATCCTTTGTGGATCTTATGGAATAGAGTCCACCCTAGGCTGACGAGGGCAATTAGTCCGAAACCATGGTCTCTAGGTGGACGCTTTTCAGTTTGCCAAAGCTGATGTTGTGGCTTTGTCACCGACCAGAGTTAGATAGTTTGCGGCGACGGTCAATAGATAGCGTCTAGCTTTGACGTCTATTTTGACGGGAGAGGGGAGCTCAGTCTTTTGTAAAAATCAATATCCCTCAGCAAAATTTCCATCTATATATAGGTATTATCCCAGTATAATATCTCATTTGTACAGAATTTTTCACAAATATATATATACTAGCGGATGTGTACCCGGCTTCGCCCGGGTTTTATCCGAGTGAAAGTTTGCCTAACGAATATTATTGATAATAATATTCTGGAACACACAGAATATTATGATAATAATGATAATTATATTCGTTACATAAAATATGGCCAATTCTGGAAATATTAAAAATCAACGAGAATAGTTGATATTTATTCCGATAAATGGCGCAAACCATTAGCAACTTTCAGTTGCACGATAAGGAGATGCCTTTTTCTTAATTTATGCACCTTATCCCAGTACAATGTTACATTTGTACTGTTATTTCACATTGTGTAGCGTTCTCACGCAATTCTGGCCTTAACTACCCGTTTCATGATTTTTCAGGATGCCTTAATGACCAGTTTTTTTTTTTGGTCGTTGAGGTACAGCTTGCACCACGCTGATGAGGGCCAACAGCCCTAAACGCGTCCGTGGTTAGCTTTTCTTGATTAATCAAGAATGGGTATTTGGCCAATTCTGGAATAATTAAAAATCAACGAGAATAGTTGATATTTATTCCGATAAATGGCGCAAACCATCAGCAACTTTCAGTTGCACGATAAGGAGATGCCTTTTTCTTAATATATTTATATAATATATGAAATTTATTTTTCGAGCAAACATATCCACTCTCTACTGAATAGATTTTTAAAAAGATATACATAAATAAAAATATCTAGAGATATACTACATGATCTTAGCTAAAAGGCCGATAAACGATATTTTATATATAGAGATGACCTGGCTTCGTGTGTCTTCTGCTCGAGTGAATGTTTCGCTGGTAGAATTTTGTTCCTGCCTACTATTAATCATTATCTGGCTTCGCCCGTGGTCTGCTTTAATGAATATTCTCCAAAAGATTTTTTAAATGCAATCAAGCATGATACGGCAATATTGTCATAATCATTTCTGACTAAAAAAATATTGTTGCTCAGTACTTGGTTAAATATAATTTTTCTTGGTTAAAGTGCGACAAAAAAACTCTTCCATATTTAACTCTCTGTCCTGTTCAAATTTCAGCGAGATTAGTTACATATTGAGGGCTTGCATAGCCGACAAACATGTTCCCGGCTTCGCCCGATTTTTACCCGAGTAAAAGTTTGCTTAACAAACATTTGTTAAAACGATTCTAGCAAACATCCAATCCCTACTGAATCTATACTTGTCTACACTCACGATAATTTTTTCCGGGTCCCTTGAAAAATACTCGATAAGTTGAAAAAAATCAGTATTAATTGGTTCACTCGGTAATTTGAAGTTGAAGGAATAGTATCTTGCCACAAACGAAAATTTGTAAATAACTGTATTTAGCGAATGTACCCGGCTTCGCACAGTTTTTATCCGAGTAAAAGTTTGCCTAACGAACATTTGTTAAAACGATTCTAGAAAACATCCAATCCACCTATATATTGATTTATAAACGTATATAAATATTGTTATATGCGTTTAAATATATTTTTGAAACACATAATTTTTTGAAAATATTTATTATATTTTAAATAAGATATTGTCACTTTTGTGAATTTGATAATTAATTATTTCTTTTTTTCTCAATGAATTATGTATATTAATTTAAAAATTTTATTTTTGTTATCATCATCACATACAATGTAATTTTTTATATAAACAAACGATAATAAACAACAACAATTAGGGGCTCAAAAATAAATTATTATGGTTAGCAGCTCCGTAAATAAAGATATTTTCACAACAACAATTAAAGTTGCATCATCATTTTTATAAAACAACAGCAAATTAAATTAACGATGTAAAAATATATTTTAACATATTACATTTTAACATTTAACACAAAAACGTTACAATTTTTTCTTTAAATATATATTAATATTGAAATGCCAAGTATTTTTTACGTCATTGGAATATTATATTACTAAATTCTCAAATTAAATTTATTATACTTGGAAAACATTTTAAGCATTGTTACAATTTATAAATATAATTTCACCAGATGCCGCTAGAGGCGCTGCTTGCGAGTGAAAGTAGAAAATTTGCAAATAAAATTGCAAAGAATATTTATTTCAAATCAAATTCAAACCAGAAATCTTCCCAGTAGTATAGTAAATAACTTCCTAAAGTTTCACGGCGATTGGATAATCTTACCTTTTAAAAGCATTCATCGTGTGAACAAACTAATATTACTCGTGTAAACCAACCACGTGTTAATTATTAACCAATCAAATTCATTTATCGTCGCGACCAGTGCTGCGCCCAAGCGGTAAAAGGCTGGAACTAACGCTTTTTGGTTTTTTATTTTTTAAAAAAAGCACATTGACTTTTTTAGTTTTTTGAATAGCCTATATGTTAAACGAAATCTTCAGCTACCTACATGCGAAATTCCATAATGATTGAGTCAGTAGATTTTGCGTGAAGCGATAACAAACATCGATTTCGCATTTCATTTTTATAGATATAAGGATTATATGAATAAAAATAATGAAATTTCTGTTGATTATGAGATTAATTGCTTGTAAAGGAATTATTGGTCATTTTATTGATTTTGGTTATCTTGAGGATTAAGCTCTGGTAATGCAGTCGTGGTTAAAATCTTGAAAGTATAACAATAAAAATGGTTTTGATCAGAGATTTCCTTATTTGAGCTAAAGTAATATATAAGAACATAATTTGATTAAAGTACTGCCTGGCAAAATATTATTTACATAATGTACAAAGGTTTTGAGCCGGTCATTGGGATAGAGAAAATATCTTTATTTACGGGCTACTAACCAAAAGTTATGATTTTTGAGCCCAAAATCGATGTCATGTGGCAAGGGACCCTAGGATGTGGAAGCAGGAGATGTCTCGCAGGGGTGGTGGAAACGTTGGGCAAGCAGGGGAATAGCGCCAGGGTGCAGTGAGGCGGGTGCGTTGAATAGGCCAGGAATCCAGGAGAAGTGGCAGATGGAAATGGAGGCAGAAGGTCCTTGAAGCCTAGAACTTGAGGGCCCTAGACTTCAGGATGGGGCAGCTTGAGGCTCTCGCCTCGTGCTTGTCAGGAAGGCCCTGGGAGCAGCAGTTGGCACATTTGGAGGTGCGCTGGTCAGCAATGGATGGGCAGGTTCGGCCTTCATGGCCGTCTTCACCGCAGTGGAAGCACTTAGGAGCTCTGGTGCATTGGGCAGAGTTGTGGCCGAAGCCACAACAGCGGAAGCAGACGCGGGCGCGGATGGACTCCTCAAAGGTCATTGGGATAAAACAACAACGAGTTTTTATAAGGGAAGAGTGACCTCTGGCGGTCGATTTAGCAGAGTATTTGAATCTATGAAATTATAATTTAAAATAAAATAATATTTTTATATAACATATATATATCTTAACAGAATATTTTAAAAAACTTAATGCTGTTGACGTTATGTGGCGCTGAGTTTATTGTTGACACACTTTAAAATGTTATAACACCTTGATAAAGGTTGGCGTTTAGCCAACTGAAATATTGGTAAAATAAATTATTTTTTGATCCAATATATGCCTTTCTAATTAAAATAAAAATAAATATATATATATTAAGATAGTAAAAAGGTATGTGTATTGGATTAAATAAAATATTTATTTACCAATATTTCGGCTGGCTGAACGCCAACCTTTATCGAGGCATTACATTTTTGTATACACAAACTCAGCGCCGCATAGTTTAATAATATCACAGCTGAAATCATTTAAAATACAAAGTAGGTGGGGTAAATTTGTATTTTAAATGATTTCAACTGTGATATTATAACACTATGCGGCGCTGAGTTTGTGTAAACAAAAATGTAATGCCTCGATAAATGTTGGCGTTCAGCCAGCCGAAATATTGACAAATAAATGTTTTTTATTTAATCTAATATATGCCTTTTTACTATCTAATGATTTAAGTATGGATTGCTCTATTTTCAGAACAATATCTATGTATATACAGTAGAACTACCTCCCTGTAAAGGACAACACCTAGTTACAGAGCCAAAGTATCCTTTAGGGAGAAATGTCCTCTTACCAGAGAGTTGCTACAGTAGAAACTCCCTGTAAAGGACAACACCTAATTGCAGAGCCAAAGTTTCCTTTAGGGAGAAATGTCCTCTTACCAGAGAGTTGCTACAGTAGAAACTCCCTGTAAAGGACAACACTTAATTGCAGAGCCAAAGTTTCCTTTAGGGAGAAATGTCCTCTTACCAGAGAGTTGCTACAGTAGAAACTCCCTGTAAAGGACAACACCTAATTGCAGAGCCAAAGTTTCCTTTAGGGAGAAATGTCCTCTTACCAGAGAGTTGCTACAGTAGAAACTCCCTGTAAAGGACAACACCTAATTGCAAAGTTAAAGTGTCCTTTAGGGAGAAATGTCCTCTTACCGGAGAGTTGCTACAGTAGAACTACCTCCCTGTATAGGACAACACATAATTACAGAGCCAAAGTATCCTTTAGGGAGAGGTGTCCTCTTACCAGAGAGTTGCTGCAGTAGAACTACCTCCCTGTAAAGGACAACACATAATTACAGAGCCAAAGTGTCCTTTAGGGAGAAATGTCCTCTTACCAGAGAGTTGCTGCAGTAGAACTACCTCCCTGTAAAGGACAACACATAATTACAGAGCCAAAGTGTCCTTTAGGGAGAAATGTCCTCTTACCAGAGAGTTGCTACAGTAGAACTACCTCTCTGTAAAGGACAACACCTAATTACAGAGCCAAAGTGTCCTTTAGAGAGAGGTGTCCTCTTACCAGAGAGTTGCTGCAGTAGAACTACCTCCCTGTAAAGGACAACACATAATTACAGAGCCAAAGTGTCCTTTATGGAGAGGTGTCCTCTTACCAGAGAGTTGCTACAGTAGAACTACCTCTCTGTAAAGGACAACACCTAATTACAGAGCCAAAGTGTCCTTTAGAGAGAGGTGTCCTCTTACCAGAGAGTTGCTACAGTAGAACTACCTCCCTGTAAAGGACAACATATAATTACAGAGCCAAAGTGTCCTTTAGGGAGAAATGTCCTCTTACCAGAGAGTTGCTACAGTAGAACTACCTCTCTGTAAAGGACAACACCTAATTACAGAGCCAAAGTGTCCTTTAGAGAGAGGGGTCCTCTTACCAGAGAGTTGCTACAGTAGAACTACCTCCCTGTAAAGGACAACACCTAATTACAGAGCCAAAGTGTCCTTTAGGGAGAAATGTCCTCTTACCAGAGAGTTGCTACAGTAGAACTACCTCCCTGTAAAGGACAACACCTAATTACAGAGCCAAAGTGTCCTTTAGGGAGAAATGTCCTCTTACCAGAGAGTTGTGACATAGTAAAATGATAATTTTGAAAATAAAAACTGTCCTTTGTAGAGAGGTATTCTCTAGCGTGAGTGTCCTCTCATGGATTTCTACTGTATATAGGTTGCGAATTTTAGAAATAGATGTTTTTTTAAAAGATATTTTACCAACATGCAGTCGTTATATAAAAGATTGTATAATTAAATCAAATAATTAGTTAATTTTAATCAAGTTGTATAATGCAGACTATGAAGATAATTATATAATAAATAGATAAACAATTTGAATATATAGTATTTAGGGGGGAAATTAATTCTTTATTATTTAAATTCTCGAAAAATCTCTCTCTCTCTAACTGTTTACATATAAAGTATTTACAAATAATTAATTAATGTTTGGATTAATTTTAAAAATAGCATCTCAAATAATAATGTTGGAATTTTTTATTTTCATCAATGGATGAAAGCTAACAAATGAAATATTTTATATAAAAAAGAGATACAGTAGAACCTTCCTGTAAAGGACACCTAATTACAGAACCAAAGTGTCCTTTATGGAGAGGTGTCCTCTTACCGGAGAGTTGCTAAATTGTTTGTTTTTTTGTTTTTTTTTTGCTTATCCCTAGTACACGTGGTACAGGCCATGATAATCATGGTGGGTAGTTAGCGACTGCTTTTTTTTAAACTGTAAGCGCACCACATGTCTACACATGTGAAAGCAGTTCGACTTTGCACTTACAAATTGCCAGAGCCCCGTTTGGTTACTTGCACTCTCTGGTGGGGTTGGACTTTTACAAGAATCGGGGGCCATTGGGGCATTTTTTTGAACAGAAAAAAGTGTCCAATGCGGGAATCGAACCCGGGTCCTAGTGGTCGAAAACCAAATGGTTTAACCAGCCTTCCACCGACCCCCCAAATTATGCTAAATTGTAAAAATGGTAATTTTGCAAATGAAAACTGTCCTTTGTGGAGAGGTGTCCGCTAAAGGGAGGTCCTACTGTATCTAAAAATAATATATATCAATATATGTTATGAATATTTTGTTTTGTTGTTGAAAAAGATAGAGAATTGAAGGTGCAGTCGTGAAAAAAGAAAGATAGTTATTTACCTTTCAAGTAGTTTTAATTTTCAATTACTTGAAGAAAATTACACATTAATTATTTTCACAGTAATATATCATTTATAAAATGAATCCTATATTCGTGAATTGAAAAAAAAGGTAGGTCAACTATACATATTTACAACAATATCCAAAGTATTCTAAATCTATGGTCAAAAATAAAATAATAGTCAATGTTGAAAATAAAATACATGTTTTGAAAAATAAAATATTTGCATTTTAGATTATATAATATATATATATTTTGAAAATAGAGCAATCCATACATAATTCATTAGATAATAAAAGGCATATATTAAATATATATTAAATATATTAAATCCAATATATGCCTTTTATTATCTAATAATATATATATATTCACAAGTTTTTTCTAAAGTAAATCTAACATCCTAATAAAAAAACTTTGGTATCTAAATTTAAATATAAAATATAATTAGAAATCTCAAATAGAATTTTCATCGTCTAAGAGAGAAATGAAATTTTACGTTTTCCAATTTACAACCCGCAGCTTCCTTTTTACACCGCTCTACTTAATTGGAAATTAAATATTTAATTAAAAATTGCAAATTAGAGAACCACAAAAATCTTGCTAAAGAGTTTTAAAATAGATAATGATATCGAGTGATATTTTTTTCACAGTTTGTTAATAATAATCTTTTTAGCTCTTGCATAAATTTACATCTAATTAACACGAACTGATCTAATATGGGAAGTTTGGACAGAAAAAAATTGGGTTTAGCAAACAATCTACATGGAAGACCGTTTTCCCTCATTCAGAGAATTTTACTCTGTAGGTGGATAAAACATGGTAGATATATTTTAAATAATTCATTTTTTAAAAATTCTATAAGTTCGCTAACACTTTCTTTGGTGAAATATATGCGGAATTTTATAGGGGGAATAATAAATTATAACGATAATTTTTGGCGATGTATATATTTTCATATAAATTGTTGCATCATGACTAATGCACCTATTTTATTTTGATTTGTAATATTAGTTTTCATATATATATTTCAAATTCAAATTTATATTTTAGATATATTTATTTTATTAAACAGAATATACACTGCCTGACATTGAAAATAGAACACCAAGAAATAGTGGCCAGAAAATTATGCAAATTTCAGGGTAGACGCGCCTAACCGAGTTATGCAAATGATGTAAAATGCGCAGCCCTCGTGCGCACATGGAGTAAGATATAAGGGAAGGAACTTGCAGAAAGGACAGTATTCGTGTCGTTATTTCTTCAAGGAAAATCATTGTAGAAATTTTGTTCTTGTGTCAAAAGACACGTGTAATAACAGAGAATGCCAGGTCATCTTAAACGGAGGCAGTTCAAGCAGACAGACGCTTTTACGAGGGGCATGGTGATCGGACTGAAAAGGGCAGGTTGGTCCATACGTCAAATCGCAGCTGATACACACCTTGGTGCGTCCACGGTGCACCGACTGTGGAGAAGATGGTTGGAACAAGGAAATGTGGCAATTTATAGGAATGTCGGTGCAACCAGAGTGACGTCAGCACGTGTGGATCGGCGTATCCTTCGACAAGCAGTGGCGGCCCCACAAGCCACTTGTACCGCCTTCCTGCAACATGTGCAAGACACCCTAGATCATTCCATCTCGACCAGAACCATTTCCCGTCGATTGGTTGCTAATGGCTTGCACTCATGCCGTCCGCTAAGAAGACTGCCATTGAACCCACCGAATAGGCGCCAACGTTTGGAATGGTGCCGGGCTAGATCGACGTGGATGACGGAATGGCACAGGGTCGTGTTCTCAGATGAGTCGCGTTTCTGCTTGTCCAGTGATAGTCGCCGTGTACGCGTGTGGCGTCGACGTGGAGAAAGGTCCAATCCGGCAGCAATTGTGGAACGCCCCACCGTGCTATTAGTGGAATTATGGTTTGGGGCGCAATCGCGTATGATTCCAGGTCACCTTTACTTCGTATTCAGGGCACTATGACGGCCCAACGATACGTTGATGATGTGCTGCGACCGGTGACACTCCCCTACCTTCAGGGGGTACCCAATGCCCTTTATCAGCAGGATAACGCCCGACCGCACACTACTCGCATTAGCCAACAAGCTCTGCAAGATGTACAGATGCTTCCCTGGCCACCGTACTCTCCTGATCTCTCACCAATCGAGCACGTCTGGGACATCATTGGACGCCGTTTGCATGCCTTGCCACAGCCGCGTTCAGAAGACGAACTGTGGCAAATGGTTGAGAGGGAATGGAGAGCCATCCCTCAGGACGCCATCCGTACTCTGATTGACTCTCTACCTAGACGTGTTGCTGCGTGCATCGCCGTCCGCGGTGGTCCTACTTGCTACTAAGCCGACGCCGTTCTCGCTCTGTATTATGACTATCATTTTGAAATAAAGATCACTTATTGTTCGTCCCTGTCTCTCTCTGTCTGCCGAGTTTCATCACTTTCTGGCCACTATTTCTTGGTGTTCCATTTTCAATGTCACGCAGTGTATATATTATAGACAGATTTATGTATTATAAAAAATCACCATTTGTATTTTGGTACACTGTGTGACTTGACTGCTCTCTTTGATGTGAAAAATAAATAAATTATTCTGGAGGCTACTTAAAGTAGAGTTATCTCATTATTCCCTTATATAAATTTGTAGGATGGTTGAAACACGCTCTGGTAAGATACAAGACCCGGCACAGGAGAGAATCAAGGTTGAAGAGTCTGCCAAGCCGCAACCTGGTGCAACAATATATTTATATAACATAAAATATATATTCAGAGCTTACTGCATTGCAATGATGAAAGTTGTGGAACGAGAGAGCTTTTTCAACAAGTTTTTTCATTGCATTACAGTAAGATCTGTAGATATATTTGATGTTATATATATATATATATATGAAAATAAATACATTGCCAAAATACAAGTATATGTATATAAAGTAAATACAAGTAAAAAAGTGTACTTGTATATTTTACAAATTATATCTTGAAGAGAAAGGTTGTCTGGCCGGCATTCATATTTCTTTAAAAAATAGACACTTTATACTTTATTATATTTTGGCCAGTTAGAGTTATTTTTATTTTCTCAACGTTTCAACAAATATATTTTTTCTTCGTCAGGAGAAATAAAAAAAAGTATTTGACAAATGCTATATATTATATATAATGATTATAATAATAAATAGTTATTTAATTTTATAGTCCAGTTTTGTATTAATATTATCTTCACTATTATGATCATTTAAATTCAAATTATAAGATTTGTAAAATGTTATTAATTTGTAGATAGAGAGAAAAAAAAATCCTTTACTTCTAATACATCCTCAAGTTAATTATATATTTATAATTAATAACAATAAAAATTAACAACGTAACGTCTATTACATCGGCTTTTACACGTCATTTAGACATACTCTAATCCTATATATAGAATAATCGAAGAGAGAATATATATAATAGTTAGAAAAAAGAGAGAAAGACAGAACCATGCACTTTTAATCAAACTAATAATAAGGAAAAAAAAAATTTTGTAAAGAAGGTAGATAAGATTGTTAGTATATATATATATATTTTTATAATTTTATATTTTATCCTTTTTTTTTTTTAAAGATTTTTAAAGGTTTTTTTATTTTATAATATGATTATAAATAGTTGTATTTAGTAATATATCTATAGTATGAATTAACATTTGTTATAAGTTTGGATATTATGTTTTGAAACCCTAATGGTAGACCAGACATACACAAAAAACTTTAAATTGAAATAAATTGGAAAAAGAGATCTGCTGGACCGGGGATCTTCAGATAAAAGTCCAACGACATTTCACCCCTTCTTTATTATGTCATAGATCTCTTTTAAACCGGATTTTATGTGTTAATATTAAGTTGTTTCAGTGAAATATTTAAATGAACATATATAACAGATACAAGTGTTAACAAATTCAAACTGTAAACCTACCTCGACCGCGGCGTCCTCCATTGTGAATATCTATTTCTGGCTGACACATGTTGCGGGATGGGGGGACATTTCAAATTTAGACCATTTATTCAGAATTTTTTTTTGAACAACAAGAAAATTAAAGAAGAAAGGAAAAATAGTTAAGGGAAGAAAGTTGAATTTCATAATCTTTACAGCTAGTTATATCAAAATAACTGATTCAACACTTATTCATCTTTTAATATTCCTTTAAAAAGGCAAATTATAAGAGTTTAATAAAGTTATTAATTGTGCAAATTCATCTTTATTTAACTTCCATTTTCCTCCCCAGAAATTGGAGATTAAACAAAATGAACTATATACTATAACACTTTAAAAATCTTGTGAAAAAATCTTTTAATCAGTTATTTAATCAAAGTTTAACTAACTGTTAAAGATCATAAATTTGTATTAGTTATTATTAAGAGAAATTATAGAAAGTTGATTTCATAAATGGATATTTCCATTTATTTTTTTTTAAATATTTTATAATTGATATACTGTTGAAATATTTTACTTGTTTGATACTAAATTTGTTTTTAATAAATTCCATGTTTAAATTTTTAACATCTTCTATGAAATTATCTAATATATTATTTATTCTATAAAATCTTAGAAACTGACCATAATATATACCTTTACAGCAATTTAATGATATATTAGAATTCATATTACAGTATTTTATAATATTGAAATTATAATTACTCTTTTTATTATAAACTCTAACAGCACTATTTGTAAGGTCTAAAAAGTCTAAAAAGTTAACTTTTTTGTTTCTATAAATTTTTTCATTGTTCTTAAGTTTCAAGTATTTAGGATATATTTCAGGTATTAATTTTTTAAACTGTGGATTATTAAATATTATTATGTCATCTACATAACGAAATATTTGCCAATTAATATTATTTTGTAGAAAGTATTCTCTTTCGTACCAGAACAATATTAGATTTGCTAATAACGGACTAGAAGAAGTTCCCATGGGAACGCCTTCTGATTGAATATATATTTTATTTTTAAATTTTATATAGTTAAAATTAAAAAATGTTTCCAGTAGAGTTTTTGCTGTTTTAAGATCTAATTTAAATGTTTTATATCTGTTATGAATAATTTTAATGTAGAAAGTTTTGTCATTAATGAATTCATTAAATAAATTGGTTATTTTATTATTTAGATCTCTTAAATTTATTTTAGAATATAGGTCCTCAAAGTCAAATGTGTGTACTGTTTCAATGTTTGTCCAATTGTTCATTAAATAATTAATGATTTTTTTATTTGAGTCGATAAATTTATAATTATATTTATTAGTTAATTTATTTATAATAAATTGTAGTGTTGAAGCTAGTTGTATATCAATATTTTTTATGACTGAATTTATACCAGATGTGATTGTTCTGAAAGAAATAGGTTTTTTGTGTAGTTTAGAAATTATATAGAACTTTGGTATGTTTGGATTTTTGTGGTTATTATAAATTTTTAGTGAATTTTCAACATTTTTGATGTCTTTTTTGATTTTTGTGCCTGTAGTTCTAGCAAAAGTGTATTTATGATTATTACCAATTTCCTTCTTTTAAAGAAAATATAATTAATTTACAGAAGGACTATATTATCACTCCTATAGATAAATGTTCCAATAATTTATCTTTAATTTGTAAAAATCTATACCACGATATACTAAAAAAGGAAATTGATAATAATCATAAATACACTTTTGCTAGAACTACAGGCACAAAAATCAAAAAAGACATCAAAAATGTTGAAAATTCACTAAAAATTTATAATAACCTCAAAAATCCAAACATACCAAAGTTCTATATAATTCCTAAACTACACAAAAAACCTATTTCTTTCAGAACAATCACATCTGGTATAAATTCAGTCATAAAAAATATTGATTTACAACTAGCTTCAACACTACAATTTATTATAAATAAATTAACTAATAAATATAATTATAAATTTATCGACTCAAATAAAAAAATCATTAATTATTTAATGAACAATTGGACAAACATTGAAACAGTACACACATTTGACTTTGAGGACCTATATTCTAAAATAAATTTAAGAGATCTAAATAATAAAATAACCAATTTATTTAATGAATTCATTAATGACAAAACTTTCTACATTAAAATTATTCATAACAGATATAAAACATTTAAATTAGATCTTAAAACAGCAAAAACTCTACTGGAAACATTTTTTAATTTTAACTATATAGATTTTAAAAATAAAATATATATTCAATCAGAAGGCGTTCCCATGGGAACTTCTTCTAGTCCGTTATTAGCAAATCTAATATTGTTCTGGTACGAAAGAGAATACTTTCTACAAAATAATATTAATTGGCAAATATTCCGTTATGTAGATGACATAATAATATTTAATAATCCACAGTTTAAAAAATTAATACCTGAAATATATCCTAAATACTTGAAACTTAAGAACAATGAAAAAATTTATAGAAACAAAAAAGTTAACTTTTTAGACTTGAATATAGACCTTACAAATAGTGCTGTTAGAGTTTATAATAAAAAGAGTAATTATAATTTCAATATTATAAAATACTGTAATATGAATTCTAATATATCATTAAATTGCTGTAAAGGTATATATTATGGTCAGTTTCTAAGATTTTATAGAATAAATAATATATTAGATAATTTCATAGAAGATGTTAAAAATTTAAACATGGAATTTATTAAAAACAAATTTAGTATCAAACAAGTAAAATATTTCAACAGTATATCAATTATAAAATATTTAAAAAAAAATAAATGGAAATATCCATTTATGAAATCAACTTTCTATAATTTCTCTTAATAATAACTAATACAAATTTATGATCTTTAACAGTTAGTTAAACTTTGATTAAATAACTGATTAAAAGATTTTTTCACAAGATTTTTAAAGTGTTATAGTATATAGTTCATTTTGTTTAATCTCCAATTTCTGGGGAGGAAAATGGAAGTTAAATAAAGGTGAATTTGCACAATTAATAACTTTATTAAACTCTTATAATTTGCCTTTTTAAAGGAATATTAAAAGATGAATAAGTGTTGAATCAGTTATTTTGATATAACTAGCTGTAAAGATTATGAAATTCAACTTTCTTCCCTTAACTATTTTTCCTTTCTTCTTTAATTTTCTTGTTGTTCAAAAAAAAATTCTGAATAAATGGTCTAAATTTGAAATGTCCCCCCATCCCGCAACATGTGTCAGCCAGAAATAGATATTCACAATGGAGGACGCCGCGGTCGAGGTAGGTTTACAGTTTGAATTTGTTAACACTTGTATCTGTTATATATGTTCATTTAAATATTTCACTGAAACAACTTAATATTAACACATAAAATCCGGTTTAAAAGAGATCTATGACATAATAAAGAAGGGGTGAAATGTCGTTGGACTTTTATCTGAAGATCCCCGGTCCAGCAGATCTCTTTTTCCAATTTATTTCAATTTAAAGTTTTTTGTGTATGTCTGGTCTACCATTAGGGTTTCAAAACATAATATCCAAACTTATAACAAATGTTAATTCATACTATAGATATATTACTAAATACAACTATTTATAATCATATTATAAAATAAAAAAACCTTTAAAAATCTTTAAAAAAAAAAAGGATAAAATATAAAATTATAAAAATATATATATATATACTAACAATCTTATCTACCTTCTTTACAAAATTTTTTTTTTCCTTATTATTAGTTTGATTAAAAGTGCATGGTTCTGTCTTTCTCTCTTTTTTCTAACTATTATATATATTCTCTCTTCGATTATTCTCTATATAGGATTAGAGTATGTCTAAATGACGTGTAAAAGCCGATGTAATAGACGTTACGTTGTTAATTTTTATTGTTATTAATTATAAATATATAATTAACTTGAGGATGTATTAGAAGTAAAGGATTTTTTTTTCTCTCTATCTACAAATTAATAACATTTTACAAATTTTATAATTTGAATTTAAATGATCATAATAGTGAAGATAATATTAATACAAAACTGGACTATAAAATTAAATAACTATTTATTATTATAATTAATTTAGATTTAGCTTGCTAATCTAATCAAATCTAATTGATATAAGTTATCATTATTATCAGTTTGCTACTTAAGTTTTAAAATTAGAATCACTGTTATAATTTTGTTATATAGTTTCTACACTATTATATATAATGATATATATATATTCAACAAAGAGGCATATATTGGATTTATAATTATTTTATTGTTCCAATATTTCGAGGAGCAACTCGCCTCTCTTTATCGAGGATTTTTCTTTTTTCACTGAAAGAATAAAATAATTATAAATCCAATATATGCATCTTTGTTGAATAAAATTTTAATTATGGATTGCTCAATCTTCAAAATAATATATATCTATATCAAATATTTTTATCCCCATTGAATAAAGGCAAAATATATTTTTTAACCTAATTCTATTGACGTTATGTGACTCTGAGTTTGTTGTTGAGACATCAATATGTTATAATACCTTGAAAAAAGCTTGCGTTCAGCCAACTGAAATATTGGTAAAATAAATTATATTTTGATCCAATATATGCCTTTTAAATGAAATATATATTATATAAACTATTATTTTATTTAAAATTATATTTATAGATTCAGATATTCTGTTTATATCTACCACCAGATGTCGGAACTTTCCCTATATAAAACTACTGTTGTTGTTTCCCGATGGCCGGCTCAAAACGTTTGTAAATTATGTAAATAAGTTTATTTTTTATTCTTACGCCTTAAGCCAGGCAGTACTTTTATCAAATTATGTTTTTTATATTCCATAAGCAAATTAAAGCAATGTTAATCTAAAGAATTTGTTATTTAACCACGACAGCAATCCCAATAATGTATTCCAATCCTCAGTATGATCAGCATCGGCAACTAATAGTTCTATATTATCTCAAATCATCAAAAATCAACAGAAATCTCATTATTTTTATAACATATATATACCATTGGATAGTGGGTTACCTAGACCGAAGTCTGTACGTCTGTCAATATATATAGTTCGAAATTATGTGCTTGAGAATTTTGATCTATAGAAGCAAAGGTCGCTTATATATCCCGTCAAAAGACGTGTCAAAACTAAACACCATCTATTGACCGTCGCAGCCTCGGGTCGGTGACAAAGCCACAATACCAGCTTTAACAAACTGAGAAGTGTCCACCTAGAGACCATGGTTTCGATCTAATGACCCTCGTCAGTCCAAGGTGGACTTTATTCCATGAGATTCACAAGGGATCTAATGGAACCATCACCATCTGTTAAATACTATTTAGCTGGCAAAGTGAATAGGCCAAATCTATGGCCAAAATTTAGATGGAAATTTTTATCGGAGGATTATAATCTATAAAAGCACACACACACACACAAAGCCTTTATTAAGACATTAGTATTATACAGATTCTCCGTACAAGGTGCAATAACAGGAAAAGAGCAGCACAGGAAACCAGTAGTTCCGCAACTATATACAATTATTCGTAATAAGGAAAAGTAAGATTTAATATGAAAGGTCGACCCCTCGATGTCTCGTCATCATTCTGAGGTGTAAGAACAATAGCTTCCAAGTTCTCTTTTCTCCCTCTTTACACCTACTGCCTTGTAAAAATTATATAGGGCCTGAGCAACTAGTCTGCTTGTTTGGGCACTGGTTAACATCATTTGGATTGACCTAAGTTGGCTGGTGTCTACCATTGAAAAGAATGTCCTTCTCTCCTCGCTAATATCTTGGCATTCATAGATATAATCTATAAAAGCTAAGGTCGCCTTTCCCGTAAAAATAAACGTCAAACTGGCATAAAAAAGGGAAATTAAAAATGTCTATTTTTATTTTCATATACAAGGAAAATATTATAGTAAATAGTGCGTTCATAATATCTTTTTTTTACGCTAGAAAATTTGAATGCGAAATATTTCAATTTTGAAGCCAATAAAACAAGGAAGGAAAACACAAAAATGTCACTCAATTGAATATAAATTTATCAAATCCCTTATTGCAACGAGGAAGTGGAGAAATAGCAATTCCCAAAATCTCATCTATAATGCATAAACATTTCTTCTTATGGGAAACCTTTTTATAACACACAGATTCAAACATTTTGAAAAATAGAGCAATCCATAAATAAATCTTTAATTAAAATGACATATATTGAGTTCAAAACATCATTTATTTTACCAATATTTCAGTTGGCTGAACGCCAACCTTTTAAAAGGTATTATAACTATGTCAACAACAAACTCAGCGCCCCCATTGAATATAAGCAAACATATTTTTTAAACTTAATTCTATTGACGTTATGTGGCGTTGAATTTGTTGTTGACACACATTAATATGTTATAATACCTTGATAAAGTTTGGCGTTCAGCCAACTGAAATATTAGTAAAATAAATGATATTTTGATCTCAATATATGCCTTTTTAATTAAAGATTCAAAAATATTGCCACGTGGAAAATTAGGGAAGACAAAAACTTCAGGAGGAGACAACAATTTATTTCAGGGAAGGACAAACTATGAATTGTAAACAAAAGATAAGCCACGAGGGAAATTTACAGAGTAGCAAGATATAAACGTAAAAATGACCACTCTGTTAATAAAAAAAATAATAAAATTAATAAATACTATGTTACAATATTATTGCTAATTATTTTCCTTACCATAACATCAAAAACAGAGTACAACACACACACACACTACTTTTCAATATTCATTAAAAAAAAGTGAGAATTGAACCTACTGATGAGAAAATTAATTAGAAAACTTAATATCAGAGAAAAAAAAGTTGAGAGAGAGAAAATAAATGGGGTGAAAGAAAAATTGAGCAAAGGGCTAATTTGTCGAAAAGTTTCTACCGCTTCTCTTTTTTCCTCAACTTTCTACTTCTTTGCACGTTATCCATTATTTCGGAAATCAAGAAAAAAAAAATTCGTTCATAGAATGAATCGTTCTCTATCACATTTTTTGACACTTGAAATATGATGGAATTCTGATTGTTGTACGCTTTCTTATATACTTTTTGGAAGATAAAAATTTGACAACTTTTTGACAACTTCGACACAGTACTAACTGTATAAGTATACACAATGCTAAAATTTATTCATATTATTGGAAATTATTCATTATTTTAGACACGTATGATTCTTTTTGTAAATAACAATTTCTACTGTCCTTACTGCAATGGAAAAATCAATAGGAGGGCCTGGCTCATCAGTGGTGAACCCTCCCAGCGGTTTCGCCAGTTTAATCTACCATACCGCTGTTATATTACATTTTTTCGAACTTCCTTTTATAGTGATACAGATGCTAGACTCTTTGAATGGGTATTTTAGATGAACTATGGCCATAAGCTTTGAGGATAGCAGAATTGCAGCGGTTTGGTAGATTAAACTGGCGAAACCGCTGGGAAGGTTCACCACTGATTAGCCAGGGGTCCTCCCATTAATTTTTTCATTGCAGTAAGGACAGTAGAAATTGTTTATTTTTAAAAAGAGTCATACGCGTCTATAATAGTTTCGAATTTAGATAACAGATGGCGCGCTAATGCATCATAATACTCATTATTTTATTAACAGAGTATCATTTTTGATGTTAATATTTTACTACTCTGTCAATTTCTCTCATTGCTCATCTTTTTTATCATTGATAGTTTGTTCTTGGCTTAAATAAATTGCTGTGTCATCCTGAAGTTTCTTAATTTTACACGTGACATTTTGATAATATTTTCTTTATTAAACATGAATATTCATGATAAAATTGTAAAAAAGTATCATAATTACAATTATATTCTCACAATGAGTATCTTCTTTATTCAAAAACGCTAGCTTTCAAGCGTTATTCGCCAAAAAAGAAACTTTAAAACTATTTCACGCTTTAAAAAAGTTCCTATTTTGCTGAATAAATAAAGAAATAGGTCCCATAGATTTACATGGAGAATATTATTAATATTCTAAATATACAAATCACATGTTAAACATAAGGCCATTTGTAAGCCCGTTGAAGAGCGAATAACGCTTGAAAGCTAGCGTTTTTAAATAAAAAATATACTCATTGTGAGAATATAATTCTATATACAGTTACGAGCGCGCGCGTCATGCGTTCTTCATCTCTTAATTGCTCAGTTTTCATCTCTGTCACCGTTTGCTTTTTTTTTTTGGAATGGCGCTCTCCTATTGGTTGGCTACGATTACGCCACCTTTGCCCCCCCCCCCCCCCCCCCATCATGCCCCCCTCACTCGCCTTTTCGTTTTTGTAACTATTGTGTTTGAGCGGGTCGCTCCTTAAATAAATGCATATATTAGTTAATAACTAAATGGAATCCTCTCTTTCTTTTTCCCAGTAAGAGACGCCTACGGAAGCCAACAGTACATAGACAGATAAAGCACATAGGCTATAGTTATTAACTAACATATGCATTTATTTAAGGCGCCAATTTATAATTGTAACAATTAGTATTTGAATCAAACCATTCAATCGTGTAAAACACGGGCGTTGCCCGGGTCATTCGGCTAGTTGTAATTATAAACATGAATATATTTGAAATATTTACTATTTTTTTTCCCTTGATTTAAATCTTGTAAATAGAGATTAAAATAATACAAAAGGTTTATAAAGATGAATTTCTTTTCATTAAGGCAATCTCTCAAGCTTTAGGGAATTTCTGACTTCTAAAGGAGTACATAAAATGAATAATAATAAACGCCGTTTTATGGTGGCGTCTTGTCCAGTACAGGATACGATAATCATGATGGGTAGTTAGCGACTGATTTTTTATTTTAAGTATACCACATGACTACATATGTAAAAAGCAGTTCGACTTTACACTTACTAGCCTAGTGCCTAGTGGACATGGCACCTGCCCGGTAAGCAGAAGGTTGTGGGTTCGATTCCCGCCCCTGGACACTTTTATTTTTCCGTTCGCCATTACTCTTCATATTTTCACCCTTCCATACGTCATCCAATCATATATAGACCATCACTCTTCATATATTCAACCTTTTCATACGTCATCCAAAAAGTTAGAAATATTAGATATTTCTCTTTGAAATTAAAATTGATTTTTCACAAATAAAATAAACTTATGCGGTTAAACTTTAAGTATTGCTTTATAATCATACGCCGCAGTCATTTATAATTTATAATGACTTACAAATGTATATAATCATGATGGGTAGTTAGCGACTGATTTTTATTATAAGTATACCACATGTCTACACATGTAAAAAGCAGTTCGACTTTGCACTTACAAATGTATCAGTGACCCGTTTGATTACTTGCACTCGCTGGTGGGGTTGGATTTTTGCAAGAATCGAAGGCCATCGGAGTATTTCATTCAGATCAGAAAAAAGTGCCCAATGCGGGAATCGAACCCGGGTCGTACTGGCCAAAAACTAACGGTTTAGATCATCCTTCCACCGACTCCCCAAGCCGTTCAGTAAAGTTTTTAATACAGTGATAAATATATAATGTCTCATTATGATGCATAATTAGAATAAGAGATGCCTCTTTTCAAGTACATGAATATAGGATCCTCCTAAAACTTTAAGAGTTGTTTAAACTTATATATGTTGGCTTTTTAAAAAGATATTTAAAGACTTATTAAACGCCTATAAGGACGACGAAAATGTTGAGAAACTATTTTCCTCCCATTTATAAACTACTTTAAAAATGTTTAACACCTGTTACGCCAAAAAGATTTTAAGTTTCCATAAAGAAACTTTTAAACTATTTCACGCTTCAAAAAGTTCCCATTTTGCTGAATAAATAAAGAAATAAGTCCTTAGATTTACACATAAAATATTATTAAGATTCTAAATATAACAACTACATGTTAAACATAAGGCCATTTGTGCGCCACCTGTATGTAGAAATATAAACTATTTGATGCGTATTTTATATAGGCGAAAAACAACTTACTATTGTTTCACGATTTCGATGCCTCACTTCTGCAAAGTTTGGACAGTCATAGATAAGGTGAAGAGAAGTTTGTTCAGTTTCTCCGCAGGAATAATTTGTGGTATTTCTGATAGATTTTTTATGTAAGTAGTGCCGGAATTTTCTGTGTTTTTCACAGTTGAAAATGGTTAGGACACATATTTCTTATCTCTATAAGCCGAGTTTGTAACTACTTTCACGTATTTAAATCTGTATTTCTTTATTGGATTTCACCTGTGTCGCCAACTTATTTAAAATACGTTGATGCATATTGATACTTAAAACGAATACCGAAAATCAAAAATGAAAGCAACTAATGAATTTAAAAATTGAGTAAATCTAGTAATATTTTGAATATTAAATTGGGTTTATGCAATAAAAAAAAGTACAAATAAGGAAATATTTGCTATATACATTGCTACTTAAATCAATAATCGAATTTTATTTGCTAAAAAGGAAATTATACTGTATATTAATTTATAATAGGTTTTTGAAACCTTGGTCTTTAAGAATCGTTTGGTGCTTTTTATAGTTAATTAATAGTAAATTAAAGTCTTGGATATGAATTCTATATATGAAATATAATCCAAAATATTATATCATAAAAATTTAGATAATAAAAAGGTATATGTTGGATTGAATAAAAATATTTTCATCAATCCAATAGATGCCTTTTTATTAAATAAAGATTTGAAAATGGGGATTGCTCTATTTTTTTAATATAATAATTTATTATAATATATAAATTTTCATTTGAGAACTAACATCAACGCAAACAAACATCTAAGAGAGATTTCCAACAAACAAGCATAATATTATATAATAATATTTATTGTTATAATAGAATTTAATATTTAAAAAATAATGTAATGCCTTGATAAAGGTTGACGTTCAGCCAACCGAAATATTGGCAAATAAATCTTTTATTCAATCCAATATATACCTTTTTATTATCTAATATTAAAAATAGTTGATTATAGACTTTTTTTCGAAAAATAAAATATTATTTTATTTTATTTTGATAATTCAAGTTTTATATTGCCCTAAAACTCATATTTAAAAACAAACTCTATTTAAAACATAAAATAAATTTTTATTTAACTATTTAAAAAATGAATTTTAAATAATTTATATTTAGAAATTTTTCATTTTAATTCAGACACTTTCATTTTTATTTAGATATTTTCAATTTTTATTTAGATATTTTCAATTTCAATTTAGACATTTTTTATTTTAATTTAGACATATTGACTATTTATCAAAAAGTCCATGTGTCTAAATTAAAATGAAAAATGTCTAAATATAAATTTAAAATGTCTTATTAAAAGTTAAAAACCTATATATTAACAAAGGACGAAAATATGTCATGTGTTTGTTTAAACTGTCTATTTACACAACAATGTTCTAATCCAAATTTAAAAAAATCTAGGCGTCTCTCTCTAAATATTTAGATATTATTAAAAGCACACACATGCTGGGATCACAATTCAATTTTGCTAAGATAAACAAAAAGTTGTTTAGAATTCTTAATGATAAAAATTAGCGTTAATTAACTTGGCTTTAATGTTATTTTGGTCAGAAGAGAGATTATTGTAAGGATCCAGCCTCATTAGCGAAGGAAAGATCTTCTGGTATAGAACTCCTTTCCATCACTAAATTCGTCTTTTGTTCCTTTCTCTATTTATAGGATAGATTATTTATCCTCATGTCTCTATAATATAGTACTTGTATCAATAAATAACATGTAATTTATCAATATATAATTTTGCTCATATAACGGCGTATTTCCCATACAAACGTTCTTCTAAAAAAGAATATATATGGCATATAAAAATTGTATTTAATTTTAAAATTATAATTTCCAGATCAAATTACTCTGTTAAGTCTACCGCCAGATGTCGCGATTTTCCTTTATATAAACCTATTGTTGTTGTTCCCGTTGGCCAGCTCAAATCTTTTTGTAGATATGTAAATATATATTTTCTTTATTCTACTCGCCTTAAATCAGGCAATACTTTCTCAAATTATGTATTTTATATTGCATAAGCTTATTTAAAACAAACTAGCAAATAATGATTTAAACAGTTTTTAATATTTCTACCACGACTGCAATATCACAAATAAACTCATGTATCTAAAAATAATGTTTTGTTATTGAAAAAGATAGAATTGGAGCTGCAGTCGTGAAATAGGAAAGATAATTATTTACCCATCAAGTAGTTTTTATTTGAATTATTTGAAGGAGATTACACATAAAATTATTTGTCACAGTAATATAGAATTTTAAAAAGATTATAAAAACGAAGAGAAAATTATTTATTTTTGCTATACATGGGCTACGAGCTTTCGGGCAGCCTCGCCCTTCTACAGGTAAAGATACATGGCGGCAAAAGGCTTTTTTATAAGATTCCGTTTTTAAAATATATTTACATATAAGAAGAATATAGGACGGTTAAAATATAATTTAAGATAAGAAATATTTCTTATCTTAAATTATATTTTAACCGTCCTATATTCTTCTTATATGTAAATATATTTTAAAAACGGAATCTTATAAAAAAGCCTTTTGCCGCCATGTATCTTTACCTGTAGAAGGGCGAGGCTGCCCGAAAGCTCGTAGCCCATGTATAGCAAAAATAAATAATTTTCTCTTCGTTTTTATAATCTTTTTACAGTTCTATAAGAGAAATTTTCATGATTCAAAATATAGAATTTATAAAATCAATTCTATATTCGTGATAAAAAAAATAGGTAGGTTTACAACAATATTCAAAGTGTTATGTTCTAAATCTATGGTCAAAAATGTAGAACAGTCATTGATGATAATAAAATGTATGTTTTTTAAGAATAAAATAATTGCATTTTAGATTATACTAGCCGAATGACCCGGCCAACGCCCGGGTTTTACCCGATTAAATGTTTTTATTCAAATACTATTCGTTACAATTATAAATTGGCACACGTGGATGTCACTTTTGTGAAACGTCCCGCTCCAAACTTTGTGTGTTTTTAAAATATAAAAATAAAAATGTAAATTTTCACAACGATATTTGAAAATTATATTATTTTGATTTTCAAATACTATTCGTTACAATTATAAATTGGCGCCGTGGATGTCACTCTTGTGAAACGTCCCGCTCCAAACTTTGTGTCTGAGAAGCGATATTTTTTATAGAAAGATGATCTGGCTTTTGTTTTCTGCTCGAATGAATGTTTTTCTGTTAGAACTTTGTTCCTGTGTACAAAAAAATGAACTGGTTTCACCCGTGGTCTCTGCTTTTTGGAATTTTTCCCGATATAATTTTGTATCTGATAATCAAACATAATACAGCAATATTGTCATCATCATTTTCTGACTAAAAAACAACTTTTAATGCCCAGAACCTGTCAATTTCAAATTTTCTTGCCAAAAAATGCGAAAAATATCTCTTCTAGATTTTTCTCTATGTCCTGTTAAAACACGTTTTACATGTACATTAGGTCAGCTGATATTACTTCCTATCTTCACCGCTAGAGGCGCTGCTTGCGAGCGAAAGGGCAAATTTGCAACGCAATTTGCAAATAACTCGAAGAATATTCGGGATAGAGACCTGAAATTTTCACTATAAGTTTTTCTAGATTCTAATATATATACTGTTAAAATATCAGTCAGATTAGTTACGTATTGTGGACGTGTATAGCCGACATAGAAACACACATACATACATACACTGACTTTTATATATATAGGGATTATATATTTATATATTGTTTTTTTAAGAAGAACGTTAGAACAGTAGAATAGCCACTGTCTTTTTATTTCCCCTCAGGGACATCGTAAAATTAATACAATAAAAGAAGCCGTGTACCAAGGATACCTTCGTTCAAATGAAAACTCTATGGGGCCGTAAAAACTTTCATATTAACTAAAGTTCATTAAGACAAAAGCAAGATAATTATATAAATAGAATAGACCACATTATAATATGTAAATATTAATTTATACTGGATATGCAAATATGATATTATATAACATATATATATATAATAGTAATTAATTATTCAATTTAAAATTGTGTTTATGTGAGAGAGAGAAAGGGGTTTACAAAATTACAAAAAGATTTCTAACAATGAGTTTCTTTTTTATTTTAAAATAAAAGTTTTGGAGTGATAATCGCTCTTGAACAGACTTAATTAAAAAACATGGACTATTTCTTTTAAGAAGTGTTTACAAATATTCTTGTAAAAAATTTCGATGTTTTTAATTAAGTCCGTTGATGAACGAATATTACTTGAAAATTTTCATTTAAATATAAAAAGGGAACTCATTGTAAGACATTATTGTAATTGGTAATTGTACATGAAATTAAACATCTAAATTCAATGATATAAATAAAAAAAAATTAGCAATAGACAGAATTTTGGAGAAAGGAAGAATAAATAACTATATTTAATTAAAAAGACATATATTGGATCAAAATATCATTTATTTTATCAATATTTCAGTGTGTTGTATAACAAAGTTTGACAATTATACCGCAAATGTTTCTTTTGAACGAAAAATCGAAATTTATTTTAAAGAGAAATAACGATTATTTCTAACTTTAGGGATGAAGTATGATAAAATGAATTGTGAAGAGTATTGATAAACGGAAAAATAAAGTGTCCAGGGATGGGAATTCATTGCAGTAAGGGCAGTAGAAATTGTTTAATTTGTAAAAGAATCATAGTTTCAAATTTTCATGACCTTGTATCAATTATCAATTATTTTATTTCCAAAGCGCTATATCCCGCAAGGGATACTTGCGCAAAACAAGGAGAAAAGTTTATTTACATAAGTTATTTACATTATTCAACGCATGAAAATATTTAGAGATCCAGATTTTTTAGAAAGTTTAGAATGTATTTACAAAATGAATTGAACTTTATCAAAACCTTGTATAATTACACATTAGGATAATAATAAAAAATTATAGAAAATAAACTCATCACCACAAATTCATCATGAATCAACCCATTACATACATATCTATTCAAATCTCTAATCCCCTCCGAAAATTCAGAATCTAACCCATCAACAGCATAAATATTCGAAGCCATTTAAATAATAGACGTTCCCTCTCCAGGTTCTTATATAATTAAAAACGATATTTTGAAAGGCTATTAAAATAACAAAGACATCAATTTATTGAATTTTATTAAATATTCTGAAAAATTCTGCGGGAAATTTATTAAATATCGATAAAAAGAAGCAATATACCGATGGCCATACCTCACATTTTTAAGGAGCCTCAAAATTAGCATGCCTTTCCGAAAATAAAACCGGGTTTTATAATGCTTTTTTTCTTAAAGACGCATTAAGACTTTTCCATTTTTTATGGGAATGACATCCTTTCTACTCCATTTGCAATCTGCATTAATTTTTTCTATAAAAGGCTTCACTTTTATACTTTGTTTGTAATTTCACGAGAGGATATGGGATTTGTGTGAAAAGGTGGGATTAACTGGCATTCATAGAGAAGAAATTCAATGATTCTTTTTTTTTTGTATAAACAATTTACACTTTTATACCAAAAATAAAATCATTGGTTTTCGACTGCTACGACCCGGGTTCGATTCCCGCATTGGGCACTTTTTTCTGACAAAAAAAAAATGCTCCAATCGTCCCCGATTCTTGCAAAAGTCCATCCCCACCAACGAGTGCAAGTAACCAAAAGGGGCTCTGGCATATTTGTAAGTGCAAAGTCTAACTGCTTTTCACATGTTTAGACATGTGGTGCACTTACAGTAAAGCACAGTCGCCTACTTTTAACCATCATGATTATCATGGGCCTGTACCACTTTACCATTATCATGGGCCTGTACTAGGGATAAGAAAAAACAAAACAAAACAATTTTATATGTGCCAAAAGAGGTATACCATCCATCCCTTTAAAATATATTTTAAAATAATATATTTCTATATATGAAAAAATAGTACAAATGTGAAATTGTACTGGGATAAGATGAATATATTAAGAAAAAGGCATCTCCTTATCATGCAACTGAAAGTTGCTGATGGATTGAACTATTTATCGGAATAAATATCAACTATTCGTTGATTTCATGAACTATTCTTGAAAATGGAGTTGATAGAAAATATCGGGAAAATACACTACGATACTATCAATAGACTAGCCATAGAAATAAAACTCTTAGAAGACAGGAATACTGACAGCCACAATCTATAAATAATTGAAAAGAGAGAAATACGCTCATAAACAATGAGGAAATGGCATTTCTTTAATATTTCCAGTCGTCTATTTTTAGAGGAAGACAGAGACAATTTTGTTCACACTTGGTGTATTCTAAGAAAAATACATATCCTTATCGTACAACTGAAAGTTGCTGATGGTTGCTCCATCTATCGGAATAAATATCAACTATTCGTTGAATTTTAATTATTCCAGAATTGCCAAATATCCATTCTTGATTATTCAAGAATATATAGAGAGAGAGATAAAGGAAATTTGCGATTTACATTACAAAAATATTCAAAAACCTTACGAAATATAAAGTAATTTAAAATACAATATAACGCGGCTGATGACTGTAAAACGAAAATTGCAACTATACCGCGAATGTTTCTTTTAAACAAAAATCGAAATTTATTTTAAAGAGAAATAACGACTATTTCTAACTTTAAGGATGAAGTATGAAAGGGTGAAAATATGAAGAGTAATGGTGAACGGTAAGCGGAAGGTCGTGGGTTCGATTCCCGCCCCTGGACACTTTTATTTTTCCGTTCGCCATTACTCTTCATATTTTCACCCTTTCATACTTCATCCTTAAAGTTAGAAATAGTCGTTATTTCTCTTTAAAATAAATTTCGATTTTTGTTTAAAAGAAACATTCGCGGTATAATTGCAATTTTCGTCTTACGAAATATGTTTCTTTATTAGGAAAACACAACGAGCTTTCAAGCTCTCGATCTTTAATAGGCAAAAATTATAACCTCATACAATAAAGGTCACTGTAATATCTTTCAAAGTTATTATCTGAATCCAGATATACTTGCTGAAAGATACAAGTTATTCAAGTTTTGTCTACGAGTGTAAATAGATTAAACTAATTATAATACATTTCTTATATACAAAGTCCTAAATATATTCAAAAATGTTTCAAGACAATGGTGTTAAAAGAATTGAATAATATGAAAAAAAAAAGGACAAAAGGATATACTTTTTACCTCTCATTTAGGAACATGTGATAAAGCTGAGCTGTCGCCATGCTATATCTTTTTTCTATCGATAATTATTTTAATTAGCCCATGTTTTTATAAAGTTTCTTAAAGCGGGGTTTAGCTTCATTCTGAAACCTGAAGAAGGTCTTCTTTTCCTTTTCATTTAATTATTCTCTCTGATTATAATTAATTTAATTAGACATTGTGTTTTAATTTAGTTTTTGTCCATTTTGTCTACTGCTAGGTTTATTAGCTTCTTCTATTATTTCACAACAAACAAAGGATATAAGTAAATAGTCTTAATTACTCTTACCTTATTTATTTCTTCAGTTCAAACACTTTCCAAAACCCTCCTCTATTCTATAATATTGTTGCGCGTTGCCCCTCCGGATTCTTCGCGAAGACGCCGCTTCCACCTTCGAGGATCACCTACCCTAGGCTCCCGTTGCTTTACCTTTACAGCTCTACCCTGAAGACCACCCAAAGACCTCCGAGAACCACCACTCAAGTGGAACTCTTTTCCTCTGGCAGTATATCTCGGCCTTACCACTGGTGGGGGGACACGAGAGACTTACCAGAAGAGTAGCGACTGTGGTATTGGCGAGAGTAACAACAGCAACCAGCATCAAGACTTCTAACACTCCTCTTTTATAGTCATTTCTACTACACATTACATATAACTAGAATAACATTCAACGGGTATTTACATTATGTTACCTCCCAGGGCCAATATAAACGTGTATTTACAAACAATTGCTCCAGGAAACAGGACTACAGCAGTCAGCAAATCCCACACCAGTTTCAGATAGGAAACAGGCGAAAGCGCCATCTATTGGTGGAGGTTGTAGGTGTTTTCAGGCCTTATACGCGACAATATTTATAATATATGTATTGGTGCAAATGATCCTGTCGACTGACTGTATATGGAAAGGTTGATTGTATCCTGATTGTCGTATTAGGTAGGCAGGTTAGATGCAGTCATGGTGTCGACAATGGTCAGAGTGATTTCAGGCGTGAATGGGATAGCACAAAAGGATGAGACATGTTGGATGTCATCTCAGAGAGAGAGATAGCGGCCAGTGCCGATCGAGAAGGGTCTGATATATTCTAGAGTCAGAGGGGAACTGTCTGTAATCCGACCATGTTTATTGGACCGACGGTGTAATCGGAGACCTTTTTCCTGTCTAGGCGCCGGCTGTCACTCAATCTAATTTTATTATTCCGTTTTGTATTACATAATGGCCAAACTGGAGAGTTGAATTGTGTCTACAGTTTTGGTTGTTACACTATAACTATATTACATATGGGGATATTGAGTATATATTGAAATATATTATTACATATATATATATATGTTGTAATATATTCCAATATATATCTATGTCTCCATGTGTTGTAGTTATAATGTAATTGCCAAAGTGACAAATAAAATTTCGAGTGAGTGACAGTCGACGCCAGAAGGAGGAAAGAGGTCCGAAAAACAAGTCGAGTTCCTAGGTGTGCCCTTTCTTACTCAAACAGATTAGTCGGCTTTGAGACAATGCTTACAGACCCCTCTAGACAGATCTCTTCCCGACCGGCGCCGGCTACACTGGCTCTCTCGCCATCTCTATGATGCCATCCAACATGTCTCGTCCTTTTGTGTAATCCCAATCACGCCTGAAACCACTCTAATCATTGTGGCCACCACGACTGCGAATCAACATGCCACACGGCATTCATCCAACAGCATGAACAACAACTACATTACTACATATATATATATGAAAAAATAGTACAAATGTGATATTGTACTGGGATAAGGTGCATAATTAAGAGAAAGGCATCTCCTTATCGTGCAACTGAAAGTTGCTGATGGCTTGCGCCATCTATCGGAATAAATATCAACGAGAATAGTTGATATTTATTCCGATAGATGGCGCAAGCCATCAGTAACTCTCAGTTGCACGATAAGGAGATGTCTTTTTTCATAAATATTTATATATATTTAAATTCTAATATAGAAAATATATCCATATATATTTTTACCTAATAAACAAAGGATTTAAATTTACCATTATTACAAAAATAAAAAAGTTTTTTAGATTCTCGTATTTCATTAGTCTTTTCGCAACAACTTCATTTTGAAATCTTTCAAGTAGTTGGTGAAACATCATTCAATTTATATAACCTATCTACATATTGAATCTCTATTGAGTAAACTATTTTTAGGTCATTTAGAACTATGCAACTTTAAATTAATCACGAGAGGTTTATTGGGATTATACAAAAACGAAAAAAACTTTCACATTTTCAATAATTCAATCCCAAATTTTAAAAAGATATTCATTGTCAAATTTATTTTAAATCAAGAGTAGGGACTCTTTAAAAACGAGTTTTAATTCATTATAGAAATAGATATACAAGTACATACTTGAAGTACAAAATATACTTGTACAATAAAATGAAAATGCAGAAAGGTATTGTGTATGTGCATGAAATTTTATTTTCAATTTCACACATAAACCATTTATATGATAATTTTTTAACTACTAAGGTAGATAATTAATAATTGGATTCTGTGGCGCCTGGAAATGCATCGGACCTGAAGGCTGTTGTTGGGTTCTGCGCTACCTAGAGTATAGGAGCTCCATCTATGCTTACTTTTTGTAGCGAATCTGTATAAGACCGGTTGTCTTAATAAAGCTGTATTTGTGTATGTCAAGATAATTAATAATTATAATTTTACCTTTATTTAATGAAAAGAATATATGCGAAGGTTGTTTGCAGTCCATAATATTGAATTATTGTAATACAAATGGAATAAGGTAAAAAAGAAAATACGAATTTCCTATATTTGCATCCCTCTTAGAGACGCCAGTGAGATGTGGGGAAGTAAAATAAACAGAAGAATTGTCGGCTAAGTGCAACAATGGAAGAAACAATTGGACCAATAACTGACTCGTTGACATCTAAATTTATTCGAGGGGAAAGGACTTGGTCATTACATTTATCTTGTTGACATTATTGTTATTTGTCTGTCGCACTCTTGCAATGGTCTAACACTGATTAAATATAACGCGAAACTTATATTCAATAATTTATTTATTATTTCTATACTAAATATCTTAGATGTATATTAAATAAAAAATACATATTCTGACTAGGAGCACATGATCTTTTCAGAAGGCAGAGGGCTATTTGGTGGAACAGAAATCATCTATTCATTGATTTAACCTGTTCTTTGATATTTGGCTAACCCAATTTCTTGATAAATCAAGAAAAGCCATCCACGAACGCGTTTCGCGATGTCAGATGGCGCTTTGCCTTCTGAAGAGCACATGTGCTCCTGGTCAGGATATGCCTTTTTCATTTTTAATATCAACACCTGACCTTTTTATTGTTTTTTTTTTTTATATATTAAATAACTAGCCGAATGACCCGGGCAACGCCCGTGTTTTACCCGATTGGATGTTTTTATTCAAATACTATTTGTTACAATTATAAATTGGCGCCTTAAATAAATGCATATATTAGTTAATAACTATAGCCTATGTGCTTTTTCTGTCTATGTACTGTTGGCTTCCGTAGGCGTCTCTTACTGGGTAAAAGAAAGAGAGGATTCCATTTAGTTATTGACTAATATATGCATTTATTTAAGGAGCGACTCGCTCCAACACAATAGTTACAAAAACAACAAAGCGAGTGGGGGGGGGGGGGGGCAAAGGTGGCGTGATCGTAGCCAACCAATAGGAGAGTGCCATTCCAAAAAAAAAAAAAAAAGCAAACGGTGACAGAGATGAAAAATAATTGATGACGCTCGTAACTGTATATAGAATACCACAGGTTTCTGGAAATGATTTTCTTTTATTCAATAAATTTTCAGAGCTTTCAGGCATTCTACCCTTCTACAGAAATAAGTATCTTCCTTGTTTTGTTTTAATGCAACAGGTTTCTGGAGATGAGTTTCTTTTCATTTTATTAACCAATTCTCGAATATTCGGGTATTCTACGCTTCTACTGGAGTAAGTATACTCCTTGCTTTAATGCAACAGGTATCTGGAGATGAGTTTCTTTTCATTTTATTAACCAATTCTCGAATATTCGGGTATTCTACGCTTCTACTGGAGTAAGTATACTCCTTGCTTTAATGCAACAGGTATCTGGAGATGAGTTTCTTTTCATTTTAATAACCAATTCTCGAATATTCGGGTATTCTACGCTTCTACTGGAGTAAGTATACTCCTTGATTTAATGCAACAGGTATCTGGAGATGAATTTCTTTTCATTTTATTAACCAATTCTCGAATATTCGGGTATTCTACGCTTCTACTGGAGTAAGTATACTCCTTGCTTTAATGCAACAGGTATCTGGAGATGAATTTCTTTTCATTTTAATAACCAATTCTCGAATATTCGGGTATTCTACGCTTCTACTGGAGTAAGTATACTCCTTGCTTTAATGCAACAGGTATCTGGAGATGAGTTTCTTTTCATTTTAATAACCAATTCTCGAATATTCGGGTATTCTACGCTTCTACTGGAGTAAGTATACTCCTTGATTTAATGCAACAGGTATCTGGAGATGAATTTCTTTTCATTTTATTAACCAATTCTCGAATATTCGGGTATTCTACGCTTCTACTGGAGTAAGTATACTCCTTGCTTTAATGCAACAGGTATCTGGAGATGAATTTCTTTTCATTTTAATAACCAATTCTCGAATATTCGGGTATTCTACGCTTCTACTGGAGTAAGTATACTCCTTGCTTTAATGCAACAGGTATCTGGAGATGAATTTCTTTTCATTTTATTAACCAATTCTCGAATATTCGGGTATTCTACGCTTCTACTGGAGTAAGTATACTCCTTGCTTTAATGCAACAGGTATCTGGAGATGAGTTTCTTTTCATTTTATTAACCAATTCTCGAATATTCGGGTATTCTACGCTTCTACTGGAGTAAGTATACTCCTTGATTTAATGCAACAGGTTTCTGGAGATGAATTTCTTTTCATTTTATTAACCAATTCTCGAATATTCGGGTATTCTACGCTTCTACTGGAGTAAGTATACTCCTTGCTTTAATGCAACAGGTATCTGGAGATGAGTTTCTTTTCATTTTATTAACCAATTCTCGAATATTCGGGTATTCTACGCTTCTACTGGAGTAAGTATACTCCTTGATTTAATGCAACAGGTTTCTGGAGATGAGTTTCCTTTCATTTTATTAACTAATTCTCGAATATTCGGGTATTCTACGCTTCTACTGGAGTAAGTATACTCCTTGCTTTAATGCAACAGGTTTCTGAAGATTAGTTTCTTTTCATTTTATCAACGCAATTTCCAACATTCAGGAATTTATACCTGTTTAAATTAGTAAGTATACTCCTTGCGTTAATAAAATGAGAAGAAATTCATCTCCAGAAACCTGTTGAATTAATAAACTATTCCTGTATTATGACTTTTCTGCATAGGTGAAATTTAAGACTCGAGAGATATCTACTTTAGAAAATAATAATTTTACCTCAGGTATAGGATGTCTAGGAGCCTAGCAGGGCTGATTAAATCGGACTCTGCCTCTAAAAAATGATGGAGCCTGACTTGAGCGACTTGATGTTAGAGCTCTGTTAGAAGAGTCGTATAGACCTACTCGGGAACCCTCCACTATAGCCAAAGGGTAACGGGCCAACGGCAGTACCTCCTGGGTGGTATGGAAATTTTGCCAAATAAAAAAAAAACAAATGTTATTAGACATATAAAACTAAATAAACTTTGAAAAATCGATACAGATCCTTCTGAAATGCCCAATTTTTTGGGATTATAGGAAAATAAAATTTGGTGGTATCGGACAGTTATATCAATTCGTAGTTGAGAAAAGAACATATAAAAATTTTAATCATTTTTTTTAGATATATATGCAACTATCTTTTGAACTGGGAAAGAAAGGGAAGAACATTTTGAGGAAATGTATGTTTGTATGGTTTCTCCTTGACCAATTTTCTTTGGACAATTATGTAAAATAATAGAATTATATAAGGTTGTATATTATGATATATAGCGCGCCATCTGTTATGAAATTCGAAACTATTATAGACGCGTATGATTCTTTTGAAAAATAAACAATTACTACTGTCCTTACTGCAATGGAAAAATTAATGGTAGGACCTGTCTCAGGACCTGGTGAACCCTCCCAGCGGTTTCGTCAGTTTAATCTACCATACCAAGGTTTTATATAGCCAATTTGTTATGATATAAAGAAATATATTGACGCAAATATCCCTGAGTTTGGGATATCGCGTTATAAGATGTTAATAAAGTTGATAAAATATGCCTATATTTTCCGTATAAGATTGGTGGTTATAATAAAGCTGTATGTAAATAAGTGTGATTATTCCTAAACACATCTTACATGCCTTTATAGCCATGTTTTTTTGTAGATAGCGATTGCTTTACTGCAAGTACACATATCTATGCATGTGAAAAACAATAGAGAAAAAGATCAGGTGTTGATAATTAATTTCTCAAGAAGCCTCTGGGACCAAAATATTTTTTGGTCGCAGTGGTATAGCCTACTCCACCCTGACGAGCGCGAAACTCGTTCGTGGATGGCTTTTCTTGATTTATCAAGAAATTGGGTTGGCCAAATATCAGGGAACAGGCTAAATCAATGTTCAGTTGATTTCTGTTCCACCAGATGGCGCTCTGCATTCTGAAAAGCACATGTGCTCCTGGTCAGGATATTTCTTTTCTATTTTTGATATATATGCATGTAAATTCAGTTAAATTGGATTTACCAGTATGCCAAATTGCCATTTTTGGTTACTCTCACTCACTGGTGGTGTTGTACTTAGTAAGGGGGCCATTAAAGACAATTTTTTTCTGAAGAAAAAAGTGCCCAATACGGGATTCGATCCGCGATTCCTTTTCTAAAAGAACAAAACATTAATAATATTGACAACATTTTAGATTAGTACAAGTAAAAAAGAAATCAGTTTAAAGGTAAATTTGCATAATTTCAACAATGATTTTTTCTAAGTTTTTTCCAGCCATTCCAACGATTTTTCTTTGAATTGAATCGTTTCTACAATGATTACTTTTGATGATACCAAACATTAGCTTATATAACCCAATGTTTACTACTTCTTTCACCAAAGGGGAAAGATTAATTATTTACATATAATGTGTGTATATCTTTTCTCCCGCCTTTGTATTCAACAATGTAATATTGTAAGAAGATTGTGTTTCTTCATTATCTTGTTTATTAAACGGGATAAAAGGTGTTGATATAGTAGGGTGTTTGATAGTTCTTTCTTTATCATTACTCTTCAACCCATAGTTTGTAGGGAGATATTCTTTTCATACCAGTACATCATTTCTAAAGCTAGTTTCTCGATAATATTTCTTATCTACGTTACGCATCGCTTATTCCTTTAGTGAGATAGAAACTGGTTGTGAGAGGATTACCCTTTTCTAGGAAATATCAGTTTAGATAAGAAGTTCTACCTCTCTTATTTGAGTCACCTATCATTCACCTTTTTGTGATATTGAATCTGGTTGTGGGAGGAATACTTATCTCTAGAATAAATCAGTATAGATAAGAAGTTTACATATCTTATTTGAGTCGCCTATCGGTCATTCCTTTAGCAAGCTAGAACCTGGTTGTGGGAGAATTATGTATCTCTAGGAAATATCAGTTTGGATCAGAAGAGACACAACTCTTATTTGAATCACCTATCATTCACCTTTTAGTGAGATTGAATCTGGTTGTGGGAGAATTACTTATCTCTAGGATAAATCATTTTGATAAGAAGAGCTACCTCTCTTATTTGAGTCACTTATCGCTCACTCCTTTGGGGAGCTTTAATCTGGTTATGTGAGAATTACTTATCTCTAGAAAGAATCAGCTTGAATCAGAAGAGATACCGCTCTTATCTGGTTGTGAAAGGAATACTGATCTTCATGAAAAATAAGTTTAGATAAGGATAGCTACAGCTCAAAATTGAGCCACTGATCACCCATTACTTATATAAGCAAGCTTTTGATTCAGCTAGCAGGAAGGTCGCCCAACACTATCCTGAAAATGGAATATTTTATTACATCAACATATTTTATGTTCAATTGCACTCATGGAAAAAACTTAAGGAAGTGGAAAGTCTTTGATGTGGGCGTTGTCTGTTTTTTTAAAGAGACCGAGGCAATTTTATTCACACTTGGTTATTTCTTGTGTCTTCAATAAAGCCCACTGTGTATCAATTATCTTTCAGAGTTATTGTCTGAATCCCGATATACATGCTAAAAAGTACAACTTTCTTAAGTTCTGTCAATGAGTGTATATTTGAAATTTTCTGTCGCATGTGGGTGAATACTTTATTACATGTATTAGGTGGAGAATAGTCAAAGTTGAATAAATTTTAATTGTATTTGAATTACATTTGAAAATTCATAGATTATGAGAGAATACTCAAATAAAGGTAGTGTAAAATATTCATAAAGGTGTTCTAGAGAGAAAAAAAAACATTAATTATATTTTAAAAAATGATAATTACCAATATTTTATTGATATCTTGTCAATATATGCAAAGGTGCACAGTCTGCACTTTTTAAAATGATAATAATACATATATATACATGATACTATGTACAATGAATATGGCGCCTCTGCCATCGCTGCAGAGTTTGGTGGAGAATAACCAGCGGGTCTCCAGCGACACCACGCTAAGAAAGAAACACTCTTCAGTCAAAATAGACGCTAGAAACAAGTGCTATTTATTAACTGTCTCATTACAAACCTACCCTCTAACTTGATCTATATTATTGTTTATTTGTTTTGCATAATATTTCATTTTTATAAATCAATTTCATAATTTAGTCTGTGAAAATAAAAATATTGGACTACAGACAAAATTAAAAATTAAAAATGGATGGCTTAATGTTATGTAGTTATGATATATAATTAATTGTGATGGTTAAGTAATTTTGATCTTCATTGAATAAAATATATAAAGCTTAAATGTGTTTTAAACTTTAATAACAAACACAAAACATCTCTATATAGATTATCAATCTGATCTTTGAGATACTCTACAAGGATTTCAATTTAGAATAAAAATCCAAATGTTTTGTTTATAATATGCCACATCAACAAGAGGGCATCTAAAGTTCACGAAAATAAAATTAAAAGTAAATATTACATTAACATATTCTTTGTGATGATATTGTAGCCAAAAAGAAGCTTAAGTGAATAAACTTCTATAGAATAAGTTGTGAAGAAAGGAAGTAGAAAATCTCTGACAAAACCTGGTAATTCCCATTGGAAGGCTACGTCACTTATTCTTTGATCCCCAAGAATTTTGACAAAAGGAAACTTGTTTGCCGGGCGCTGCTGACTTGATTAGGTTGGGTATCTTCTCCGTTTACTGCCGTTAAACTTAGTTGTCATCGATGTACCTGTATAATGTCATCTTCTACATTTCTCTCATCTCTAGTTAGACAGCAGTGTAGACATTATATTTTCAACAATAGTCAATGATCTTTTAAAGCATATATATGTTATAAAAAAAATTATTTGAAATTATATATCATAGATTCAAATATTCTGTTAAATCGATCGCCAGAGGTCACGCTTTGCATATAAAAACTCGTTGTTGTTCTTTCCCGATGGCCGGTTCAAATCTTTGTACATTATGTAAATAATCTTTTGGTTTTCCTTGTTCTACTCGCCTTAAGCCAGTCAGTACTTTTATCAAACTATTTTTTTTTATATATTCCTTTAACTCAGTTAAATTACTGATCCAAATCATTTTTATCATTATTCCCACGACTACAAAACAATATCGTAATATATATACTCATGTATACCAAAATCAAGCAACAAATAATTATAATTCAATATATCAATCTAATTTTTTTATAACATATATATTGTTTTTTTTTGGCTTATCCTTAGTACATGTGGTACAGTCCATGATAATTATGGTGGGTATAAGTAGGCGACTGATTTTACTGTAAGTACACCACATGTCTACACATGTGAAAATCAGTTCGACTTTGCACTTACAAATTTGTCAGAGTCCCGTTTAGTTACTTGCATTCGCTGGTAAGATGAACATTTGCAAGAATCGGGGACCATTGAAGCATTTTTTTTTCAAATCAGAAAAAAAAAGTGCTCAATGCGGGAATCGAACCCGGGTCATAGCAGTCGAAATATATGTTGTAATATATTTCAATATATACTTATATCCTCATATGTAATAGAGTTATAGTATAATTACCAAAACGAAGTAATAAAGTTAGATTGAGTGACAGCCGGCGCCAGAACAGGAAAAAGGTCCGAAAAACATGTCGGGGTTACCAGTTGTTTCCCCCTCTTGCTCAAATACATAAGGCAGTCCGCTTTGAGACAGGATGATTGACAGACTCCTTTGAACAGATCTGCTTTGTCTGGCGTCGGCATCGCACACTCTCTCGTCATCTCTGTAGTAACATCCAACATGCCTCGTCCTTTTGTGTAATTCATTCACGCCTGAACCCACTCTGAACATTGTGGCTACAACGACTGCATCTAACCAACCACACCACAGTCTTCAGACAGGATAAACTACATTACAGCATATATGTATGAAAAAATTAGTACAAATGTGATATTGTACTGGTATAAGGTGCACAAATTAAGAAATAAATAAAAATGCATCTCCTTATCGTGAAACTAAAAGTTGTTGATGGCTTGCGCCATCTATCGTAATAAATACCAATTATTCGTTGATATTCAATTATTCCAGAATTGGCCAAATATCTATTCTTGATAATCAATAATAGGTGTTTGGCCAATTCTGGACTAATTGAATATCAACGAGAATAGTTGATATCTATTCCGATAGAGCGCCACCCACCAGCAACTTTCAGTTGCACGATAAGGAGATGCCTTTTTTTCCCTTTCTTAATGTAAATGTATATATGAAACATTACTGTGCCATCTTTATAAGATATGTAAACTACATTTGACGCCTATAATTCTTTATCAAAATTAATAAATTGTTTTATAATTGTATTTCTACTGTCCTCTCTCTCAAAGCCCATAGTTCATTTAAAATAACCTTTCCAAGAGTCTAACTTCAGTAACGGTATAAAAGGAAAACTACAAAATGCAATATTACAGCGGTATGGTAGATTGAACCTGCGAAACCTCTGGGAGGGCTTACAACTGATGAGCCAGGTCCTCCCATTATTTTATAGTAAACTAGCGGACGTACCCGGCTTCGCCCGGGTTTTACCCGAGTAAAGGTTTGTCTAACGAATCTCTCGATAAAGTGAACATTTTTCCCGGTCCCTTGAAAAATACTCGATAAGTTGAATAAAATCAATATTAATTGGTTCCCTCGGTAATTGGAAGTTAAAGGAATAGTATCTTGCCTTGGAATTGTATCATTATTCTTGTCTCAAATAAATGCCGTGTCATCCTGAATTTTGTCTTTCCTAATTTTCTACATTACAAAATCATCGTATCATCATGATAATATTTAGAGCAGATTGTTGAATTATATAACGGATAAATTAGAATATTTATCTTGATTATTTTTAGGCGAAAAGTTATTTCAAAAATTTTATTCGCTAGAAACCTTCCCACTACTATACTAAATAACTTCACAAAGTTTCATGGCGTTCCAATGAGTGGTTTGGTCAGGCATAAAGGACAGACACACACACATACATTCATTTTTATATATATAGACTAGCGGACCAGCCCGGCTTCGCCCGGGTTTTACCCGAGTGAATGTTTGTCTAACGAACATTTGTTAAAACAATTCTCTTTAAACTTATAAAACGTACTCGGCTTCGCCCGGGGTTTTACCCGAGTAAAGGTTTGTCTAGCGAACATTTGTTAAAACAATTCTCTAAAAACTTATTAAAAAATAAAAAAGATATATTTTGATAATTTGAAACTCGTAAATTTGAATCTCTCGATAAAGTGAACATTTTTTCCCGGTCCCTGTGTGCCTTGTCATCCTGAATTTTGTCTTTCCTAATTTTCTACATTAGAAAATCATAGTTTTATCTAGTGAACATTTTTTCCCGTTCCCTTGAGAAATACTCGATAAGTTGAATAAAATCAA
Organism: Cordylochernes scorpioides; assembly: GCA_030710605.1. NCBI lineage: Eukaryota > Metazoa > Arthropoda > Arachnida > Pseudoscorpiones > Chernetidae > Cordylochernes > Cordylochernes scorpioides. The sequence goes on from CP092882.1 coordinate 67,902,312, forward strand.
TATTAATCGGTTCCTTCGGTAATTGGAAGTTAAAGGAATAGTATCTTCGCCTTGGAATTGAATCATTATTCTTGTCGCAAATAAATTGCCGTGTCATCCTGAGATAATCTTACTTTTGATAAATAATATTTAAGATAACAAACTTAGTGATAAGAAAACTTGTTAACATCGTCACAATGGGGGCGCTGCTTGCGAGTTAAATCTACAAATCTGCAAGTAACTCTAAGGTTATTCAAGATATTCATGAAATTATTTTTCAAAAACCTTCCCGGTGATATACCTAATAATATCCCAAATTTTCACGGCGATTGGATGTATGGTTTTTGAATCTATAGAGTACAAACAAACAAACAGACAGACAGACATTCAATTTTATATATATAGATTTACTCTTCATTGTTGGCTTTTTATCTTACATTCACTCTTCATTGTTGGCTTTTTATATTATATTTACTCTTTATTGTTGGCTTTTTATCTTACATTCATTCTTCATTGTTGGCTTTTTATATTACATTTACTCTTCATTGTTGGCTTTTATCTTACATTCATTCTTCATTGTTGGCCTTTTATCTTACATTCATTCTTCATTGTTGGCTTTTTATATTACAATCACTCTTCATTGTTGGCTTTTTATCTTACATTCATTCTTCATTGTTGGCTTTTTATCTTACATTCATTCTTCATTGTTGGCTTTTTATATTACATTCACTCTTCATTGTTGGCTTTTTATCTTACATTTACTCTTCATTGTTGGCTTTTTATCTTACATTCACTCTTCATTGTTGGCTTTTTATATTATATTTACTCTTTATTGTTGGCTTTTTATCTTACATTCATTCTTCATTGTTGGCTTTTTATATTACATTTACTCTTCATTGTTGGCTTTTTATCTTACATTCACTCTTCATTGTTGGCTTTTTATCTTACATTCATTCTTCATTGTTGGCTTTTTATATTACATTCACTCTTCATTGTTGGCTTTTTATCTTACATTCATTCTTCATTGTTGGCTTTTTATCTTACATTCATTCTTCATTGTTGGCTTTTTATATTACATTCACTCTTCATTGTTGGCTTTTTATCTTACATTTACTCTTCATTGTTGGCTTTTTATCTTACATTCACTCTTCATTGTTGGCTTTTTATATTATATTTACTCTTCTTTGTTGGCTTTTTATCTTACATTCATTCTTCATTGTTGGCTTTTTATATTACATTTACTCTTCATTGTTGGCTTTTTATCTTACATTCACTCTTCATTGTTGGCTTTTTATCTTACATTCATTCTTCATTGTTGGCTTTTTATATTACATTCACTCTTCATTGTTGGCTTTTTATCTTACATTCATTCTTCATTGTTGGCTTTTTATATTACATTCACTCTTCATTGTTGGCTTTTTATCTTACATTCATTCTTCATTGTTGGTTTTTTATATTACATTCACACTTCATTGTTGGCTTTTTATATCATATAGAAAATCATAGTTTTATCTAGTGAACATTTTTTCCCGTGTCACATTACCGTGTCATCCTGAGATAATCTTACTTTTGATAAATAATGTTTAAGATAACAAACTTAGTGATAAGAAAACTTGTTAACATCGTCACAATGGGGGCGCTGCTTGCGAGTTAAATCTACAAATCTGCAAGTAACTCTAAGGATATTCAAGATATTCATGAAATTATTTTTCAAAAACCTTCCCGGTGATATACCTAATAATATCCCAAATTTTCACGGCGATTGGATGTATGGTTTTTGAATCTATAGAGTACAAACAAACAAACAGACAGACAGACATTCAATTTTATATATATAGATTATGGTGTGGTTTTCGTGCAATATTCAACAAAAAGTATACATTATTGAACACATTCAAAAATAATATATATAAAATCAGTATTTCTTTCTTTTGTTTATCCCTAGTACACGTGTTACAGTCCATGATAATTATGGTGTGTTGAAGTAGGCGACTGCTTTTACTATAAGTGCACCACATGTCTACATATGTGAAAAGCAGTTCGACTTTGCACTTACAAATGTGCTAGAGCCCCGTTTGGTTACTTGCACTTGCTGGTGGAGTTGGACTTTTGCAAGAATCGGTGGCCATTGGAGCATTTTATTATTTTTTTTTTAAATCAGAAAAAGTGTCCAATGTGGGAATCCAACCTGGGTCATAGCGGTCGAAAAACAATGATTTAGACCATCCTTCTACCGATTCCCCCATAAAATTAGTGAAGCCATTTATCTATGATATGTTGAATATAGCGCAGGGATAATATCTGAATCAAGTATAAACATCCTAAATTTTTTTTCACCCACTCTAAGGTGTGTTCCCTCCAGACCGACTCTCTCAACAAAGACTGCTAATCGCCCAGCTCCTATATCCCATAGGAACCAATTAGCTGCCTTCTTAGAAACTTGGAACAACTTAGAAGATATTTCTCTGATAAGTTCATCCTTTTTATTACATTCTTATTTTAACTTTAATATTGTAGATCATTTTTTACCATACAACCTCGCACCTTGATTATTAAACAATTATTATTTATCATTGCAGGACAGTACAAGTTTGTGTCATTTAGAGAATTGAATTTGGTGTGCTTTATAGTTTGATTTTTCATATTTAGATTTCGCGGTTTTTATTACATTCTCTTATTCTAACTTTAATATTATAGATAGTTTTTTACCATAAAACCTCGCACCTTGATTATCGAATCATTATTTATCATCTCAAAAAGGAGAGTACAAGTTTTTTTCATTTCAAAAATAAAATTTGGTGTACTTTATAGTTTTATATAGTAAATAGAGATAACACGGTGTAGACTTAAGTTTAATTTATATGAAAAGTAGATACTTCAGCCAGTTAGAGTTTTTTATTTTTCTCAACGTTTCGACAAAAATATTTTTTTCTTCGTCAGGAAACCTTGCAACCTCAGAACAATTTTTAACGCCTTGCCAAATGCTTTATTTTTATTTACTTCTCTTGACGAAGACAAAATATTTTTGTCGAAACGTTGAGAAAATAAAAAACTCTAACTGGCCGAAATGTCTATTTTTCATATAAATATGAATGCTAGCCAGGTAACCTCTATCTTTACGACTTAGGTTTAAGTTATGCATAACAAAAATTGCCTTTAATTATGTTTTAAAAGATTTTTTTGCTTATCCCTAGTGCATGTGGTACAGGCCATGATAATCATGGTGGGTGAAATTTAGCGAAAGCTTTTATTGTAAGTACACCACATGTCTACACATGTGAAAAGCAGTTCGAATTTGCGCTTACAAATGTGCCAGAGCCCAGTCAAGTTAGTTGCAATCGCTGGTGGGGTTGGACTTTTGAAAGAATCAGTAGCCATTGGAGCATTTTTTTTAAAATCAGTAAAAAGTGGCCAATACGGGAATCGAACCCGGATCGTACCGGTCGAAAACCAACGGTTTAGACCATCCTTTTACCGACCCCCATGTTTTAAAAGGTGATCTAATGAATATATTTATATACGTGCCTGTACCTGAAACTGTGAAATAAAAACAATATTTTTTTTTCAAATATATCGAGAGGTTTATATCTTATGTGTGACATGTTTGAGGAACCCTGAAGAATCTGAAAGACCATTGGTTAACTAAGCTTTCCTTTGTACTAAATTCGCCGGTATTATCCTATATCAAAGAATTCCACAGTTTTCAAGGCTCAGAAAGAGATCTAGTGTCAATTTCACATAATTTAAACAAATAAATAAAAATAATGAGAATATTTACAAAGATTTATGAGTGAGGGAGACTCCACCATCTTGATAGGGTTCTCCTCAGACCAGGAGAGGGTCTTCTTGGACCCTCCGCAACTCCAGGGTCAGGAAATGTCTATATATACGGGTCTCGGCAGACTCGAGGATGGCCAGGGCGTCGTCCTCCAGGTCATGCCCGAAGATCCAGCTCTGCAGGTCAGGGGGCTGCTGGATGATGGTGAAGGCCTCCACGATGACTGGCATGAACCGCCTACAGGACCAGTAGCGGTGGGCCAGTGACAGGTCTCTACTGACGATGCAGGACTCTCAGGCTGAGGCTGAATTTGCTAGATGGGAAAGGGCATGCAGGGCCAGCCGAACATCAACGTTGGCATTGTGCCCCGAGAAGGCACATCGCCGGAGAGAGAACGAAGACTCTTTCTCAGGTCTTTATCTAAACAAACATTCAAGATAGTTATACTAATAAACATATATATATGTTATAATGAATATTATTTTGAGATACAAATTAATTGTTGGTTCTTTTGAGTTAATGAGTACCTAATGGTATCGTTTGCAGTCGTGTCATTTTGAAAGAAAAGCAGAAAAATAACTATTTTCTATCAAGTAGTTTTTATTTTAAATTACTTGAAGAAAATTACAATAAGACATTTTTCACAGTTATATAGAATTTAGAATTATATATTAGTGAATTTCAAAAATAGGTTAGATAACTACATATTTACAACAAGTATTAAAAGTCGGCGTATTCTAAAACTATGGTCAAAAAACAAGTAGAATTATCAATGAATGAAAATAAAATATATTTTTTAAATTATAGAATATTTTTATATTTAGATTATATAATATATATATTATAAATGGATATATTAATAAATTAATTTTCAAAATTACAAAATATTTTATCACAATGAGTTACTTTTATTACAAAACGCTTTTTTTATTAGTTGTAAATACCCACGCTGCCCCTCGTATGTATTTGTAAATATTTCTTGTAAGATATAGTCGATATTTTATTAAGCCCGTTGAAGAGCGATTATCGTTTGAAAGCTAGCGTTTTGTAATACAAAGAAACTCATTGTGAAAAAATATTTTGTAATTTTAAAACATTTTCACAATTTTATCATGAATAGAATAAATTAATGTATTTATAAATATAGGTAATTTCTCTCCTGTGAAAATAAACGTTAAAACTAAGAGGCATCTATCAACCCTCAACGCAAAGTAACGGACTCGAGTCGGTAACAAAGTCACAACACCAACGTTGCCACCAGATGGGGGTTCTGAATTTGTTAAAGTTTGTGTTGCGGCTATGGCAATGACCCGAGATCGTTAGTTTGGGTTGACCATCAATATATGACGCTCAGTTTTAGCGTATATTTTACCGGAAAGACAAAACTTGAGAAGTGGAAAGAATTTGATGTCGCTGGTTGGCTATTTTTTAAAAGGAGACAGAGACGATTTTGTTCACACTTGGTTATCTCGTGTGTCTTCAATAAATGTCACTGTTATATCTTTCAGAGTTATTGTCCCGATATACATGCTAAAAAGTACAACTTCCTTAAGTTTTGTTAATGAGTGTATATTGGTTATCTCGTGTGTCTTCAATAAATGTCACTGTAATATCTTTCAGAGTTATTGTCCCGATATACATGCTAAAAGGTGCAACTTCCTTAAGTTTTGTCCATGAGTGTATATTGGTTATCTCGTGTGTCTTCAATAAAGGCCACTGTAATATCTTTGAGTTATTGTCCCGATATACATGCTAAAAGGTGCAACTTCCTTAAGTTCTGTCCATGAGTGTACTTCATCATAATCCAATGAGAAAATAACACTCTATTTAATTCGCACTCTTTGAAGAGAAAACGGACTATTTATTAGTTAATAAAAGATTTACTCAAAAATAAATTAAAATTTGGAAAGATTTTTAATATCCAAATTCACCTCAAAAATTTAATATAATTTCCATTTATTGAATCTATAAAATTTTAAACATGCAGATTAGCTGGTGTGTGTGAGAGTTAAAACAGAGGAAAGGATTAAAGGAAAGGAAGATAATAATCTGAAAACTTTCAAGAAATTTTTTAAATTCCTCAATGGGAGGTTATTTAAGAACTATTTGAAATTTCAACAAATATATATTTGGAGAGAGAGAGAGAGAGAGAGAGAATATAATATTCTTAAATTAAATGATACAATAGTTTCTGGAGATGTGTTTCTTTTCAATTTTATAAAAGTAATCGAGATTGTATTAATAAATATGGAAATAAACTCATCTCCAGAAACCTTTGTATTATTTAATTTGTATCCAAGAGATTTAAATCACTTAATATAATTTTTTATCACGTATATTCGCATTCTTCTTTAGATAATAAACGTCTAAGAATGAGTATCTTTTATTAAGAAAAAGGCATCTCCTTATCGTGCAACTGAAAGTTGCTGATTGGAATAAATATCAACTATTCTCGTTGATTTCTAATTATTCCAGAATTGTCCATATACCCATTCTTGATTAATCAAGAAAAACTAACCACGGACGCGTTTCGGGCTGTTTGCCCTCATCAGCGTGGTGCAAAACTGAGTATCTTTTAATTAAACGTTTTTCGAGCTTTCGGGGTAATGCACCTCTACAGGAAATTTGATACAAAAATGTATTAATGTATCAATGTGTCAATGTATCAATGTATCATTGTATCAATGTTTCAATGTATCAATGTATCAATGTATCAATGTATCAACGTATCAATGAATCAATGTATCAATTTTCTTGTAGAAGTGCGTAATCCCGAAAGCTCGAAAAACGTTTAATTAGAAGTTACTCATCCTTAGACCTTCACTTTATTATCTAAAATTGCTATCAAAGGATTATATTCTAAATAATATCAATATCTTCTTCCTTATCTCCACTCAATCATATTAGGCTATCAAGTTGTGACTCTTGATGGTGTCTGTTTGACAACCATTATGACTGGGTGAAGTAGAATACGTCTGCCTATGTCATTAAGACTGGGAGCACTACTCAGTGGCAGGCCGACTTAGCTCCAAAAGAAATGGCCGCCTCTGACATGAGAAACAGACGCCATGTGCAGCTGCTCCTAACATGGAGTACAAACGCTGCTCATCCTGTATCCCTATATTAGGAGCCCTTACAGGGTACTATCAGCCGGGCCAGCTGAACCCAGGTTTTTTAGTGAGCTTGTTACTGCTCCCCCTCCTCCTTTTTCATCCGGGCTTGGGACCGGCAAAGGCATGAGCATTCTAAATAGGTTCTTTAATTCATTTAGTACTATCTATTAAATAACAATAGACATATTCATTATATGACATATTAAGAAAAGAAAAAAGGCATCTCCTTATCGTGCAATTGAAAGTTGTTGATGGCTTGCGTAATCTATCGGAAAAAATATCAACTATTCGTTGATTCTTAATTATTCCAGAATTGTCCAAATACCCATTCATGATTAATCAAGAAAAGCTAACCACCAAGGTCATTCAGGCATCCTGAAAAATCATAAAACGGGAAGTTAAGGCCAGAATTGCGTGAAGGCAAATAAATGTGAAAATATAGTACAAATGTAATATTAACACAAAGCAATAACTTGCCATCTATAAATATAAAATAAAAGGATTTAAAAGCGCGAATGTTTCTTTTATACATAAAACGAACTTCTACTGTCCTTATTGCGATGAAAAATATATTGGGAGGGCTTGGCTCATCAGTGGTGAACCCTCTTAGCGGTTTCGCCAATTTAATCCACCAGACCGCTTCTCAGAGCTCTAATACTGTATTGGATCATTCTGCTTTTATATGCTACACTGAAGGATGGAATCTTAGAAATGGTTTTCAAGTAAACTATGGACATAAGCTTATAGGACAGTAATTCATCGCAGTAAGGACAGTAGAAGTTCGTTTTATGTATAAAAGAAACATTCGCGCTTTTAAATCCTTTTATTTTAAATGTAATATTGTACTGGGATAAGACTCATAAATTAAAAAAAGAAGATAAAGGCATCTACTTATCGGGAAACTGAAAGTTGCTGATGGCTGGCGCCATTGCGCATTTTAATATAAAGGTATGCACTAAAAAAACTTTTCGAGTTAAAATAGAAAAATAAAACGGAGATAGAAGAGGAGTATCTTGTGTGAATTTTATTAGCAAGCTTTCGGACGTTCTTCTACTGGCTTTTTCGATAACTAAACAAAAGACGAGATGAGTTTTAATAAGATAAGATATTTTTGCATACGAGAGAAAAAATATAGCATTTATAAAATAAATAAAGAGAAAAATGAAAACGAGAATTTATGAGCATTTATAGAGCATTTTCTTTCGTATGCAAAATATCTTATCTTATTCAAACCCATCTCATCTTTTTTTTTTTAGTTATCGAAAAGGCCTGTAGAAGTACACATGCGTCCGAAAGCTTGCTAATGTTGTTGTTGTTGTCGTGTCCAAAGAAGAGTCTCAGATGTCTCCATGCATCTCCATCACAGCAGCAGCAATATCCACTTTCTTGGGTGTGTAAAGCTACTGCTCTGGGTCTAAGTCAATTTTCTGCAAGGCTGCGGCCATTGCTGGGCGTGAGAATATGTGAGTAGGTGTTAGTTCCACACCAGGACAGTTGTTGCATGCTTTATAAGTTCTTGTGCCATCTTGATGTATTGTCATTCCTTTATAGTGTTTTGTTCTAAGTCTTGTTATAGTTTTTGCTTAGTTTAAAGCTTGCTAATAATGTCCGTATAATATAATCCTCTTCAATCTTCGTTTTATATTTCTAATATAAATATATGTTTAAGCAACATAAGTGAACAATACAATTTATAAAATCAGTGTCGTTTTAATTTTTCACTAATTGTACCAATTCGTTCTATATTTAAATGATTAGTGTTTAATTCCTGAATCTATAGCAAGTGTATTGTTGATTATCAATATTCGAAACTATTATAGACGCGTAAGATTCTTTTTTTAAAAATAAACAATTTATACTGCCCTTACTACAATAGAAAAATTAATGGGAAGGCTTGGCTCATCAGTGGTGAACCCTCCCAGCGGTTTCGCCAGTTTAATCTACAATACCGCTGTTATATTGCATTTTTGGATCTTTCAATTATATATGTATATATATATTTTTTCCATTGCAGTAAGGGAAGCAGAAATAGTTTATTTTTAAAAAAGAATCATATGCGTCTATAATATTTTTCGAATTTTCATAACAGATGGCATGATAATGTATCATGATACAATTTTTGATTATAATTAAAGTGTAAGAAAGAGGAATTCAGTAGAATGGTGACCACAATTCCATCCAGGTCCAAGTAAAGATGAAGAAGAAGAGTAATAGAAAGCTAAATGAAATTGTCGATAAAGAAGAGGACTCCATGGATATTGTTGTCATCATTTATAAGAGGGTCAGTGCAGACGATCAATCTTGGGGAATTTTAAAAGTCAATATTTATTTGACAGTTCACCACGTATTAAAAATACATTTAATCACACTTTAGAATATATTCTTTAACTTTTAAATTCACAATATTTGATAATAATTATTAGAAATATTAAATTAAATCATTAAAATATATATCATAGAATAATTAATCTGTGGGATTGATGTTTTTAAAAATAAGATAATATCGTTTATATTGAATAGGAAATTTAGTAAATAAAGTAAATAAGTTAAATAATAAAGTTAATAAATGGGTATTTGACCAATTCTGGAATAATTAAAAATCAACGAGAATAGTTGATATTTATTCCGATAGATGGCGCAAGCCATCAGCAACTTTCAGTTGCACGATAAGGAGAAGCCCTTTTTCTTAAAGTTAATTTAGTAAGTAAAAAAAAGTAGTAAATTTAATAAATAAATAATAGAACATTTAGTAAATTTTGCTTGGATCTCGCGTGGCACTTCATACTTACATGGACCTTCTCCAGAATAAAAATCTATAGAATAGGAAGCAATTATTTGGACCAGTCTATTGACCAATGGTTTAGACCAGTCTTCCACTGGAAGCTTTTATTGATCATGGCACCATGATCCAGGCACACTTTGGTGAAAGTCTGACTTTGCCTGTAATTTGAGGCCGTTCCTAACATGGAAGCAGATGCCTTTGCTGCCGACTCTAATATGAGTACAGACACAGTATCCCTGAGAGTAATCCTTGCTGAGGTCTATCAACCAGGTCAGTTGAACACAGTTGAACGGTTTAGACCATCCTTCCACTAACCCCCCACAAATGTTTCTTTTATACACAATACAAACTTCTACTGTTCTTTAAAATGTTTTATTAATAGAGACGACATGAATTCAGATTTATTTTTGTTCTTCATATTCCAATCATCAATTTGCTTGTCATCAGTATCTGTATTCTTGTCACCATTGATTTTTTGTCATTAGTGTATGTACTAATTTCATCAGTACTTTTGTCAAAACCTTCTTACCAGTATTTATTTCATCAGTATGTTTACTATTGTCATTTTTATTATAGTCATCTGTAATTTCACTCTCAGTATTTTTGTCATCAAAGTGTGTACTTTTGTTATCAGTCAGTCCGGGGACTTTTTAAATACTCTCGCTGAGTCCAATCGGACACCTCTTCTGATTGTCATTTAGAAATATTAACAATGGAGAGAAAGAGATAGAGAGATTTGATGAGTATATATTATTATAGATTGAGTCTCAATGACTACCCTGGTGAAGACACTACGAACCCTAATTGGCAAACTGCTTTGGACGCAGAAGCAAGAAAGGAGAATATTCTAATATGGAATGCGAATCACATCGACTCACAAGCACTATGACCTGATCCACCTTTCAGGATGAAGAAATAGAAAAAAAGCGTTGATCTTATTTTTCCGAATAGCCTAGACTTGAGAGCATCGATACATTGGCTGTCGAATTGTATCTTGAAGCTTAAAGAACCTGGATACTAAGTCATTTTAACAGATGCTAGAAAAATGGGCGTTTTTCGAATTTGTGGAAGCATGTCAAAGTGGTACAGTTGAAACATAACGGAAAACTTGCCAAAGCTATTCATGTCAATTTGGCTCCTGACAATTTAAGAAAGGTACTGGTTTTGCCCCTGTTTCATGGCTTTGGTTATAGAAGAAATCTCGCAGAAGACCAACTACAGATACAGCGGAATGGAGTCGACGGCCTCCTGTAGCCAACATTGCCGGCATTGAAAAGAATGATCCACGTGGGCGCTTATCAAGATTCAACCTAGGATATCGAACTGCGATTACTGATATCCCAAGGCAGGCTTGATGCATTTCTTTCTGGAATTGAATTGAATACGCAATACCATCCGCACGTGATGCGATGAGAAAAGAGGGAGATATTGAATAACCATAAGCAACTAGGTGATGAATGTATACTGAATTACATGCAAGCTCCAAGACAACTTCGCGTGTAAGCAAGAAGAATATTCAGGATACAAACAATCAACATCTTCTAGTTGTTTCCACTGAATTAGCTCAGCTTCCCAAGATTATAACCAAGCTAAGTACTCAATCGTAGTCAATCGTGTTGAGATAAAAAAATCCTAAAATTGAGCTTAGTTAGGGTATACCTTTAAAAGCTTGAGCTACCGAAGTTGTGTCAGAACTTAATAGCACGAAGAGGATAGAATTATTAAACAATATTTTCTTTATAATAAAATGGGAAAGTAATTTGTAATTATTGAACTGAAAGGTGAAAAAATGATTTGTGAAGACTTAACTCCTCCGTTTTACAAGTTCCAAGCGATATCACTAATGTAATCTACCAGAGCTTCTAACTAATGTATTATTCATTCTGCCTATATAGTCTACATTCAGGAAGTTGGCGACGTCTTTTGTACATTCTAGAAACCTGAGTTAATTTTTATCTATCCATAGTCTTCAGTAAATCCTTGGGGAATTCTGGGCGAGTTTAATTGTATTTACATTTTAGGGCTTTATAATTATGGTACATATGAAAATATATTTATATGAAAAATAGACATTTCGGCCAGTTGGAGTTTTTATTTTCTAAACGTTTCGACAAAAATCTTTTATCTTCGTCAGGAGAAGTAAATAAAATAAAGCATTTGGCAAGGTGTTAAAAATTGTTAACTGAGAACAATTTTTAACGCCTTGCCAAAGGCTTTATTTACTTCTGACGAAGACAAAAGTTTTTTGTCGGAACGTTGAGAAAATAAAAACTCCAACTGCCTGAAGTGTCTATTTTTCATATAAATATGAATGCCGACCAGGCAGCCTCTATCTTTACGATATGAAAATACAGCGTATATGGAATTATATTACTACATATATTTAATTAAACAGTAATGTTGCATCTACAATATATATGACCAGGAGTATTAAGCATGAAGGCAGTGGAATATTCTCTGGTGCTAACGACTGCCTTGGGAATTCTAAACTATGCACATAAGGTTCCTTAAATGAACGTTTCTATAGGTAGGTGGGATAACCGTCCAAATAGGCTTAAGATTGAATCTGCCTTGTAATAATTGATTTTTATGATTTATTTCGTATTTCAATAATTACTCACGTTGAACATGCGTTATTCTCTCAACAATTATCATAATTATGCCTATAATTACTTGGCGTATGTTTATTCATTCCAATAATTTCTTTCAAATACATATAGGAATGAAAGGCCCTCAATGTCAAAGTTGAAAAATTGCTAAAGAAGACAAAAATAACTTCACTTATTCTTTATATCAGTAAATACTGGTTAATATTCTGAATAGTATTTTTCAAATAATATACAAGTTCTGGTGAGTTTCTATATTAAATATATCAAGAAATTATTATTATTATCTTAAATTATTTGCATATAAAGACCAGATTTCAACCAAAATACCTTTCAACCAGCTATTTATATAAAAACAGAAGTCTCGCATCATTATTTATAAAGATTGTTGAAGAAACTTCTGGGCCAAAGGTTTGTCATTTATATTCTAATAATGAAAAGGATATCTATTGGCAATCTCATCTGAAAATTCATTCAAATTCTAAAGTATTTTCAGTGATTCATGATTAATATTTGTTATTTGGTGATCGTGTAGCGCGCAATAGTGTATATAATTGTTACAATTATATTCCTTTTCCATATATAAGAACCCCATCAGGTTTTTAAAAAGCCAATTGTATTCACTGTGTCCCTAGAATATTATAAAATTCTTCTTCCTCTTCATATCGTAGTTGAAATGTCTAAATTTATATATATTTAAATAAATATATGTGAAAAAACAATGGGTTGTCCAAATATCACGGAGCAAGTTAAATAAAGGTTTTGTTCATTTTTGCTCCACTAGATGGCGTTCTGCCATCTAGAAAGGCTCATGTGAGCCTGGTCAAGATATGCCTTTTTTGATTTTAATATATGTATATATAATATAATAACACTGTTATTATATTTCACATATCTTCTAATTAGTTAAGTTAGAGTCAATAATTTATAAGACCATACCCTTCTATTAAAATGTACACTGCTCCTATTTGCTACCACTCCCCATATTTTGTATGATATGCTATATATTTATTGATATAACCTGTATCATCCTTATTTGTATTCAAACTCAAAATGATGAAATCAAAATAAAAACAGCAAAAGAATAGGTTGGAGACAGCTACGAGGCAAATATTTAAAGGATATAACCGACGTCCAGAAAGAGGTTCCTTTAGGATTTAATAGGCGGCCCCTCCCGGGGTCAACACAGCAGTGTCAGCTCAGAATGTGATACAGTGTGTCCATCAACGTAGGCCGCTTCTAGCTCTCTCTCCTTGTCTCGGTGTTAGGCATCCAGGTTTGTGTCATGGCCTCCACCTCTGTCCCGTGGGTTGTCTCCGACACACTCGGTGCTAACATCTAGCCCTGCCTCTGCTTCTTGTTGTCCGCGTGTGGAAATAACCTTACCACTTCCGCCTCACGACTACGAACGACTGCCAGTTTATTCACACGTCGGCGTACTCGGGGTTACAACATATATATGTTATGAATATTTTGTTGTTGTTGTTAGATAAAGGGTTGATAAGACAAAGGATCGATAAGATAAAGGGTTGAGGTGCAGTCGTGATAAAAAAGATAATTATTTACCGTCAAGTAGCGCTTTTATTTTCAATTACTTAAGGAAAGATTACACATTAGTTATTTTCACATTATATAGAATTTATAAAGTTAATCATATATTAGTGATTTAAATGGATAGATATATTAACTACGCATATTTACAACAAAACTATACAACAAAACTGAAAGTCTTTCTAAAAACTATGATAACAAAAGTAAAATTATCAATGAATAAAATAAAATATATATTTTTTAAAATATAGAAATATTTGAGTTTTTAGATTATATAATATATATATATATATATATTATTTAGAAGAAATTTATTTTAAAAATATTTATATGTATTAAAATACCAAAATTAGCGTGTTTAGTATTTTAAAATATTGAAAATAAAACAATTAAAACGTTTATTTATATAAAATTGTATTTAATAAAACAAAATATACTTTCGGAATACTTATCTTTCCTACTCAATCACATAAATAATCAGTGAAATCTTTACGAAAAGCTGTACACACATTTCAATAAATATGTAAACAAGATAAGGCACAATTTGGATTATCTATATATATAAAAATGAGTGTTTGTTGGTCCGTCCGTAAGTGATAATCTTCTACATCGCTCAACCGATCGTGATGAAACTTTGGGAAGTTGTTTAGTATACTACCGGGATGGTTTCTGGCTAATTACTCTTTAGAAATAACCTTTCGTTGCATTTTTATTTACAATAAAACGTAAATTCACTCGCAATCAGCGCCCCCTCGCGGTAGGCGTATGGCCTGAAATAGCCTCGCATGAGCGTATTTGTAACGTCAAGCTTAGCCTATAGGTTAGGTACACAGCTTCGTACCCCCACAACCTAGGTTCGAGGCTCAGCGTGGGTGTTTTTTTTTTTTCATTTATTTTATATTATTGTAGCAAATTATTAAAAATATTATTTTATTTAAAATGTAGGCTTTTTAAAATAAAAATTAACATAAACAATTTTTAAATAATATTTATAACAAACCTAGGTTCGAGGCTCAGCGTGGGTGTCTTTTTTTATTTTCATTTCTTTTATATTATTGTAGCAAAGTCTTTTTTTACAGCATTATTATATTTTAATTGGTTTATTTTAAATATGTTTGTTATGAAGGCTCTATGTAATACTATTTAGAGCACATTTTACAGTTTAAACACCTAAGCACCGCTCTTTTTAATATTGTAGCAAAGTATTAAAAGTATTATTTTATTTTAGATGTTTGCCATGAAACTTTGGGAAGTTGTTTAGTATACTACCGGGACGATTTCTGGCGAATTATTTTAAAATAATATTTATAACAATAATTATAGCAAATTTTAAGACCTATTTTTAAATTCTGTGTTTGTGGATATATAAATATTTTACAAAAATTGTGAGAACGTTCTATTAGAATATCTCAAAAACAAAAAACAATACATATAAACAAGTTCACTGACATTTATTAATGCAGTGATTATAAAGGGCTATATTATATATATATATATATATATATATATATATATATAAATCACTTTCAAATTTTAACGTAACGTTCCATTCTCAATCCCGTAGGGCTTTAGATCAGCTAAAACATTTTTATCTTTATAAGTGAATATTAACTTTACTGTACTGAATAGTTTAGTATAATATTAATTTAACATATTACAACTTTTAGCCACAGCAACGCGTGGCCGGGTTCGCTAGTATATTATAAACACAAGGTAATAAGACCAAATCCAAATAAATAAATAGCGAATAAGACTAAATACAAATAAATAAATAGTACTTTTGTCTGAAGATGGTAACAACGCTGTTATCCAAACGTCACACACTATTTATTTATTTTTTGTATTTGGACTTATACCTTGTGTATATGTAAAAAAGTTAACTTTAATAATTAATTTTTATATTTATATATTGGAATATTCTAAGTATTTCTATATAGGATATTATTCTAAGCTACATTTAACAATATTATAGGAATAATAAATAATACCTTTTTGTGAAGTTTTTTCAATAAGTAATATTGTAGCGTAGAAATCAAGCCTTGAAATATCCTAAGATGTAAAAGTATTTATTGATGACGTCACAGCGACGAGTCGACAATTATTAACAAGTCAGCCCAAAAAAACTATTTTCCGCTAGAGAATCTTAAGCAAGCAAGCAAAGAAATATTTTAAAGATGATTTCACAAATACAGATTAATATATATTTTTATAATCTGTTGAATATATTTTCATTGAATAATATTAAATTAAATAATAAAATATTTCTTCGCCACATAGCCTCCTCCTATAAAGAGCATCGACCCGATGCTCAGCAGGAGACTTACGTCGTCAGTCTTAAGAACTAGTACTATGGCCAGGGATATTTCCAGGTGACTGCGGTGGATGTCTTCTTTCAGTTGAGATATCTTCTTCATGAGGACTTGGTAGGTCTATGTTTACGTCAAGGTAGCTTTTTCTCATTTCTACTGTGGTCGGTAAGGGGGGATTTTATAACTTTGCGGCCTCGCCTCCAATGTGGTCTATCATCTAGTTTTAATGGCGGGGCGTCCAGCTAGATCTTCTAGCAGGTGAGAAATGTTGTCTGCTTCGACCGCGATATGAAGTAGAGCTTCGGTAGCGAGTGAAAGTTTTCCTCGATGATTCGTCATTGGGGTCCTGAGATTCAGCTCGAGAGTTGTAGGATACCATTGCGTCTTGCTTTCTTTGGAAATAGTCATTTCTCCTTTCCTCATTGTGTCTCTTCCTGTCACGGCAATAGCGGACGACGTGACCTGGGCGTCCGCAGTAGAAACAGATTGGCCTTCCCTCAGTTGTACGCCAATCATTGGTGTCGCGTCTTCCTCCTTGTTTTGAGTATCGAGGTTCAGGGTGCGGTCTTATCGTTTCGGCCTCATATCTAGTATTTAAAAACTGTCGGGGTCTTTCCTTATGAGGGGGACTTCTCCTAGACTTTGAGTTTGGCGCCAGGGTTCTTCCAATCTCCTCCTTTACAATTTCTTCGATTGTAGCATTTTTGGTTCCTCCCGAGGAGAGCCTAATGCCCGCTGTACCTCCTCACGAACAATTTGCCTAATCATAGATGACAGATCTTCTCCGTCATCCTGGTCACAAAGAGAGGCTACATTTGGTAGGCGCTCGTACCTGGTTGGGGTAACTCGCCTACAACGGAGCGCTTCGACACGGCGACATTCTGTAATGAATTGCTCGGTGCTATGTACATCCCTCGGTAGGAGTGCTTGATAAAGCTCCTCAGCTATCCCCTTCATGAGGTGGGAGATTTTATCTTCCTCGCTCATTTGAGGATCAACCTCTTTGCACAAGCACAGGAGATCCTGGATGTAACATTCGGTACTTTCACCTTTTAATTGTGCCCGTGTTTTAAGTTTCTTCTCCGCTTGCAATCTTGAATTTTCTTTTTTTCCGAACACATTCTCTAATTGAGATGTGAATTCCTTCCAAGTCTGTATGCTTTCTTCGTTGTTCTCAAACCATTTGAGAGCAGTTCCAGACAGATAAAAATAAACTTTAGTAAGACAAAGGGTTTCGTCCCAATGGTTGTACCTTGCCACACGTGCATACCCTTTTAACCATTTTTGAAGATCTTCACCATCCTCCCCGGAGAAAATGGAAGGGTTCCTTGGCAGATGTTGAACAACGTAGTTGCTTACCTGAGTATCTTCCTTCTTTACATTCATAGAAGTTTCTTCTGGTTCAACAGAATCAATTTTTCTTTTATTTCTTAATGGGTATCGGTCCAGTCTCTCCACCAGTTGTAGCGTAGAAATCAAGCCTTGAAATATCCTAAGATGTAAAAGTATTTATTGATGACGTCACAGCGACGAGTCGACAATTATTAACAAGTCAGCCCAAAAAAACTATTTTCCGCTAGAGAATCTTAAGCAAGCAAGCAAAGAAATATTTTAAAGATGATTTCACAAATACAGATTAATATATATTTTTATAATCTGTTGAATATATTTTCATTGAATAATATTAAATTAAATAATAAAATATTTCTTCGCCACAATATATATTATATATAGGCATATACACATTTGGGTAACTGTAAATAACTACCTTGCGATTTCTTCTATCTGCTTATGTTGTTGCTTATTTGCTTAATATATATGTTTATTCAATGCTCCTTTTCTTGTTTATTTTAACTTTGATAATTATGTTACCTACTCTACTACAATATGAATTATTGTAAATAGTTTCACGCGCAATTATCGAGATCGGATATAGCGTGCCTTGTTTGCAACTGATAAATAAATAAATTTGGGTATATAATATGTTTGAAAATATTATTTTTATATATTCCTTTTTTATAAGTGAATTTTTATTTCTGAGAAACTGAAATATATATCAATGAGAGAGTTGACCTTTCTCAATTGAAATATATAACAGACGATTCTTGTTTTCTCTCTGCTGAAGATAAAGTTGAATACCAACTAGTTGGCAAGGCCTCAGGCTTGATCGTTTGGTGAATAAATAAGCTAGTGTTCAGGCGTTAATCGCATTTTGGCGGGAAACAAACATTTCAAAGCTCTGATCCTTTGTTTAAATAAACATCACTCACACTTTGAAGCCATTATATACTTCTCTCTGAAGTGGGAATTTGAGATTCCGTGCTTGTACCGTTTTAAAACAATATATCCGAAATAAACTTCTATTATTATAAATATATACGATGTAATATATATACGCTTTATAATAGAGCGTAATGCACAATTAAATAATTGGATAATTCAAAGGCATATATTACAAGGTAAATAAATCATTATATATATTATATATTATTATAATTATATCTACTCATATAATTGCCTTATTCTGTCTGTGTGAAGTTCACTGTGTGAAGTTTATGGATAGATTTTGGTCAGAATGGATAAAATAAAAAAAGTGTCAAGGGATGGGAATCGAACCCACGACCTTCCGCTTACCGGGCAGATGCCATGACCACTAGGCTATATATTATATATAAATTATATATAAATTAAATATTAAAACTATATATTCAAATTATTCTACTTAGCTTACGAACAGCGCCCTCTATCAAGGTTATAAATACGTTTAAAATCGAAATATTTTAAAAAATTTATTAATAATAGTTCGCTTACTAATTAGAATACTTGATCTAAATCGAAATATTTATAGACGCTCGCTCGATTTGAATATTTATATCGTAACTAATCTGACTGTAAAGTTTGGAGCGGGACGTTTCACAAGAGTGACATCCACGGCGCCAATTTATAATTGTAACGAATAGTGTTTGAATAAAACATTTAATCGGGTAAACCCGGGCGTTGCCCGGGTCATTCGTCTAGTATATATATATATTTAAAAATAGAAATGAAAATTAAGGAGAAAAGATTTTTATTCAGATAAACGTGTGACAAGCTTTCGGGCAGTCACGCCCTTCAACAGGTAGCAAACTAAGGTAACCAAAGGCTTTATATAGGAATCTATTAGAGGTATATTTGCATATGTGATGTATATAGTACGGCGAAAATACAATTCAGGTTAAAATTTTGCATATCTAAATTATTGATATATAACAACTACGTAAGCATGCTAATCGTGAAATGTTAAAAAATTAAAAAACTTAAAAAACGATACAAATTGCAGAACGGCTATGATAACACATGAATCCGGGAAGTAACCTGAATCAGCGCTAAAAAACTATCAACTGTTCAACCCGCCATCAGCGACCACACCACCAATAGACGGGGGGGAGGTCTATCCGTTTTTAAATTACTACATATATCATGGTATTGGGCAGGTAAATCAATATGACGGTTAATACTGTTTTTGGAAATGGATAAAATGGCTTCTATGATTAATCTTTGGTGTTTACTGGGAATGTTGGTGTATAGGGTGGTGGGAGAAGCTAAATTGAAAGAATGGCCAGTATTAAGTGTGTGTTCGTATATGAGGGATCTGCTATCTTTATTGTTGATACATCTACCATGTTCGATCAACCTGACGGCCACGGACCTACCGGTCTCACCCACGTAGGTTGCACTACAATCGCTGAATGAGACCGAGTAGACCGAGCCATCGGACGATCGAACACTGGTAGGTCTCTGTATGCGGGTAATGGGGTGTCTAAGAATGGTGGCCAGGCTTTCATTATTTTTAAAATAGGTATTGATGCCATGGGATTTAAGCATGCGGGCTATGGTAGTGGATTGTGGTGAATAGGGCAAAATGCAGGTATTTCTATGAGGTGTAAGGGGTTTCAAAATAGCAGGGTTGCATTGGTGTTTGTGTATGAAATGGTGAGGGTATTGGGAGAGGGCAAGCTGTTTTTTGATGTTGGAGAATTCTATTGATCTAAATATGGGCAGGGAGCAATGTGTGACTAATCTCTTGGTAAGTGTTCTGACTGTATTAATTTTATGGGACAAAGGACAGGAAGAATTGAAATTTGTATAGAAAGTTGGGTTACTGGTTTTATGATAAACTGTTGTGTGGTAGTGTGGAGGGGTACGAATAATGAGTATGTCGAGAAAAGGTAAAACACTGTTAACTTCTGATTCATGACTGAAAGAAATATCGGGGTGAAAGGAGTTAAGAACAGATAATATGCTAAGCTCATGTCCGGTTTCACATATACAAAGGATATCATCAATATATCTCCTCCATATGTGAATGCCCGGTGTGAATTGCTGTTGGATCCAGATGTCAAGTGTGGACATAACTATTTCAGCTAAGGGTGATGATAATGGGCTACCCATGGGTGAGCCCCTAATCTGTTTGAAAAATTGGCCATTGAAGGCAAACTCAGTGATGTCCAAACATATGGAGGAAAGCGCGACTATAGTAGAAACAGTTTTAGGGTCTAGCTGGATGTCCTACAGGAATTTTGTTAACTGAGTAATGATCAGCTGGTGGGGGAGGGATAAATACATAGAGTTGACATCATATGACACCATGGTGGAGTTTTGAAGCGGGGTGAGAGATTGGACGAACTGTATAAATGCAGGGATGTCTGTTATGGAGAAAGACTGCGGGCGGGTCTTTACCAGAGGTGTGAGGAAGGATGAAAGGTATTTAGAAAGTTTGTATGCCGGGGAGAGGTGATACGCTATGATGGGGCGGAGGGGGACGGTAGGTTTATGGGTTTTGGGTAAGCCATAGATGTAGGGTGTATTAGTCATATCAGATGTGAAAGTTTGGTACTGTTCAGATGTGATGGAGCCAGACTTTTTTAGGCGTAATAGTTTCAAACGGAATGTTCTGGTGGAGGAGGAAATATCGTGTTGGGTAACCGGTATGAATATGGTTTGGTCGCTAAGTATGTCCATCATCTTGGAGGTATAATCACCTGTGTCCAAGATGACGGTTTGGGATCCTTTGTCTGATCGGGTAACCATGATTTGTGAATTCTGTCTAAGTGATCGAAGGTAAAGACCCCCCAGACATCCCTGCATTTATACAGTTCGTCCAATCTCTCACCCCGCTTCAAACCTCCACCATGGTGTCATATGATGTCAACTCTATGTATTTATCCCTCCCCCACCAGCTGATCATTACTCAGCTAACAAAATTCCTGCAGGACATCCAGCTAGACCCTAAAACTGTTTCTACTATAGTCGCGCTTTCCTCCATATGTTTGGACATCACTGAGTTTGCCTTCAATGGCCAATTTTTCAAACAGATTAGGGGCTCACCCATGGGTAGCCCATTATCATCACCCTTAGCTGAAATAGTTATGTCCACACTTGACATCTGGATCCAACAGCAGTTCACACCGGGCATTCACATATGGAGGAGATATATTGATGATATCCTTTGTATATGTGAAACCGGACATGAGCTTAGCATATTATCTTTTCTTAACTCCTTTCACCCCGATATTTCTTTCAGTCATGAATCAGAAGTTAACAGTGTTTTACCTTTTCTCGACATACTCATTATTCGTACCCCTCCACACTACCACACAACAGTTTATCATAAAACCAGTAACCCAACTTTCTATACAAATTTCAATTCTTCCTGTCCTTTGTCCCATAAAATTAATACAGTCAGAACACTTACCAAGAGATTAGTCACACATTGCTCCCTGCCCATATTTAGATCAATAGAATTCTCCAACATCAAAAAACAGCTTGCCCTCTCCCAATACCCTCACCATTTCATACACAAACACCAATACAACCCTGCTATTTTGAAACCCCTTACACCTCAAAGAAATACCTGCATTTTGCCCTATTCACCACAATCCACTACCATAGCCCGCATGCTTAAATCCCATGGCATCAATACCTATTTTAAAAATAATAAAAGCCTAGCCACCATTCTTAGACACCCCATTACCCGCATACAGAGACCTACCAGTGTTCGATCGTCCGATGGCTCGGTCTACTCGGTCTCATTCAGCGATTGTAGTGCAACCTACGTGGGTGAGACCGGTAGGTCCGTGGCCGTCAGGGTGATCGAACACGGTAGATGTATCAACAATAAAGATAGCAGATCCCTCATATACGAACACACACTTAATACTGGCCATTCTTTCAATTTAGCTTCTCCCACCACCCTATACACCAACATTCCCAGTAAACACCAAAGATTAATCATAGAAGCCATTTTATCCATTTCCAAAAACAGTATTAACCGTCATATTGATTTACCTGCCCAATACCATGATATATGTAGTAATTTAAAAACGGATAGACCTCCCCCCCGTCTATTGGTGGTGTGGTCGCTGATGGCGGGTTGAACAGTTGATAGTTTTTTAGCGCTGATTCAGGTTATTTCCCGGATTCATGTGTTATCATAGCCGTTCTGCAATTTGTATCGTTTTTTAAGTTTTTTAATTTTTTAACATTTCACGATTAGCATGCTTACGTAGTTGTTATATATCAATAATTTAGATATGCAAAATTTTAACCTGAATTGTATTTTCGCCGTACTATATACATCACATATGCAAATATACCTCTAATAGATTCCTATATAAAGCCTTTGGTTACCTTAGTTTGCTACCTGTTGAAGGGCGTAACTGCCCGAAAGCTTGTCACACGTTTATCTGAATAAAAATCATTTCTCCTTAATTTTCATTTCTATTTTTAAATATTCAATGGAGAAAGTTTTCACGAAGTTCTGATATATATATTTAATTAAAAAGGCCTATTTTTGGATCAAAATATAATTTATTTAAACTTTGATATTTTTAATCAAATATATGCCTTTTTTTTAAAGATGTATTTATGGATTGCCATATATATATATATAGTGTAAAAACTATATAACAAAAATATAACAGTGATTCCACGTTTAAAACTCAAGGAACAAACTGATAAGAATGATAAATCATATCAAGTAGATATATATATATATATATATGTTGTAACCTATATATATTGCGTATGATATTGTTTTTTACAGCACAATACAACAATGTTGGCAAGTTTCTCTAGAGTGGAATGTCGAGGTGACGAATCCACTCCAGGGCCTCCTCTGTGCACCGGTGGATATCCCCAAGTGTTCCCTGGAAGAATCTTCGATTCATTAGTGTTGTAACCTCAAGTAACCCGACGTGTCAATAAACAGGCAGTCGTGTACGTGAGGCGAGTGTTGATGTTCTTCCCACACGCGGAAAATAAGAAGCAGAGTCAGGGCTAGATGTTAGCACCGAGAGTGATCGGAGACAGCCCAAGGACAGAGGTGGAGGCCATGACACAAACCTGGATGCCTAAAACCGAGACATGGAGAGAGAGAGAGCCAGAAGCGGCCTGCAAAGATGGACACACTGTATCAAACACTGTGCTGACGCTCTGAGCTAAAACTGTTCTGTTTACCCCGGGGCGCGGTCGTCTATAAAAAGCCTCGGAAGGGGCCCCTTAAAGGGTGTGTAATGTCCTTCGACTTTGCCACGTAGCTGTTCCCAGCTGACCACTCTTTTGCTGTTTTTATTTTGACGTCATCAATTTGACTTTAAATACAAATAAGGGAGATACAGGTCATACCAATAAAGATATAGCATATATACAAAATATGGGGGGGGGTGGTAGCAAATAGGAGCAGTGTACATTTTAATAGAAGGGTATGATATTATAAATTATTGGCTCTAGCTAATTAGAAGATATGTGAAATATAAACTAACAGTGTTATTATATTACAGTTTAAAATATACAACATATATGTTAAATTAAAATATTATTCTATTTGAAATTATATTTTATAGATCCAAATACTCTGTTAAATTGACCTCCAGAGGTCATGCTTCCCCTATAAAATATCGTTGTTGTTCTTTCCCGCTGGCCGGCTCAAAACTTTTGTACATTATGTAAATAATCTTTTGTTTTCCCTATTCTACTCGCCAGGCATTACTTTTATCAAATTATGTTTTTTATATATTCCATGGGTTCAATAAAAGCAATATCTGATCAAGATTATTTTTATTCTTTCAAGAATTTTAACCACGACTGCATTACCAATATCATTTAGTACTAAAAAGAACCAGCGAATAATTTCATAGCATAATCCTCAATATAATTCCAAAATACAACAGAAATATCATTCATCTTTATTTATAACATGTATAAATTTGTTATATAAAAGTGTTATTTTATTTTAAGATTATAATTTCTCATATAATTTCTATATAAATACTCAGTAAAGTCGACCGCCTCGACCTTTCCTATATATAAACCCATTGTTGTTGTTTCCCGTTGGCCGACTCAAACCTTTTGTAATTATGTAAATACTATTTAGTTTTTCTTATTCTACTCGCCTTAAGTCAGGCAGTACTTTTCTCAAATTATATACTGAATACTTCATTAGCTCAATTAAAGCAAATAATGATCTAAACTTTTTTTATTATTTTTATCACGACTGCAATATAACAAAACATACTCATGTACTTATAAGCATCAAGCAAATGATCAATAATTCTATAAATCATATTATAAAATCAAAAGAGAGAATATTTTTTAATATACAGTCAAGCCTGTCTTTAACGCCCCCTCTTGGGACTCACCAAAATAGGGTGCTATTTAGAGGGGGTGCTATAGACAGGTCACTTTTAATGTAAATCACATCGTACTGCGTATTTAAAATCGCGCGCTATAGAGAGGGAGGCGCTATTTAGAGGGGGTGCTATAGACAGGTCACTTTTAATGTAAATCACATCGTACTACGTATTTAAAATCGGGTGCTATAGAGAGGGAGGCGCTATTTAGAGGGGGTGCTATAGACAGGTCACTTTTAATGTAAATCACATCGTACTACGTATTTAAAATCGGGCGCTATAGAGAGGGAGGCGCTATTTAGAGGGGGTGCTATAGACAGGTCACTT
Source organism: Cordylochernes scorpioides (assembly GCA_030710605.1). Taxonomy (NCBI): domain Eukaryota; kingdom Metazoa; phylum Arthropoda; class Arachnida; order Pseudoscorpiones; family Chernetidae; genus Cordylochernes; species Cordylochernes scorpioides. The sequence continues at coordinate 67,927,426 of CP092882.1, forward strand.
TTAATGTAAATCACATCGTACTACGTATTTAAAATCGGGCGCTATAGAGAGGGAGGCGCTATTTAGAGGGGGTGCTATAGACAGGTCACTTTTAATGTAAATCACATCGTACTACGTATTTAAAATCGGGCGCTATAGAGAGGGAGGCGCTATTTAGAGGGGGAGTGTAGACAGGTTTAACTGTAAATATATTTATAATTATATATATACATATAAACTTGAAAGGTATGTAATACAAATAATAAAAATAAGCATGAAAACTGTAAAATATCAAACATGATGATATAATTTACATTTTATTCCGTTAAGAAGCGTTGTGGAAATCCAAGCCTAGGATATTCTTCTTAAATGAATTCTCAATCCCATCCTATGACCAACAAGGATTGATAACATTGTAATCTATCAAACTTTCACGTTATCCACGCTGGGAGAAATCTGAGGGGGCAATGAATTTTAAAATACAAACTGGGGCTGAAAAACGAGAGAATTGATGGATTGATGTTAACCCCTATAATTTAGCAAAAACCAATTCTTCAAAATCGTTTCACCATTGTAAAAATGATTAAAATAACCATAATTAATCATTATTAAATATTATAAATATAATTATATATAATTTTATGTTAAAATATATAATTATTTCTTAAGTCTTTTTTTATCACATGTGTAAGCACAATTTCAGATGAGCTGTTGATGTACATAATTTTATGAAGTTTAATTTCTTCAATCTCTTGTCCTTCCTTATTGTTTATTAAATACCTTCAATCAATAAAGGTTCTTCGTAATTATCAGCCTTCTTTCTTTTCTAAAAATATATATAATCCTATATAGATAAGGCACAAATTGGATTATATATTATAAACACAAGGTAATAAGACCAAATCCAAATAAATAAATAGTGTGTGAAGATGGTACCAACGCTGTTACCGAAACGTCACACACTATTTATTTATTTGGATTTGGTCTTATTACCTTGTGTATATAATCCTATATAATTTTACCCCAACAAATCTCTATGTGATGAAATTAATATATTCTATATTCACATTAAACTAATTATTGAAAAATTATGTTATTATCATTTTATATAATACTTATACAGTTAAACCTGTCTATATAACCCTCTCTAAATAGCGCCTCCTTCTCTATAACGCCCGATTTTAAATACGTAGTACGATGCGATTTACATTAAAAGTGACCTGTCTATAGCACCCCCTCTCTATAGTACCCTATTTTGGTGAGTCCCAAGAGGGGGCGCTATAGACAGGTTTAACTGTATATTAAAAGTGACCTGTCTATAGCACCCCCTCTCTATAGCACCCTATTTTGGTGAGTCCCAAGAGGGGGCGTTATAGACAGGTTTAACTGTATATTAAAAGTGACCTGTCTATAGCACCCCCCTCTCTATAACACCCTATTTTGGTGAGTCCCAAGAGGGGGCGTTATAGACAGGTTTAACTGTATATTAAAAGTGATCTGTCTATAGCACCCCCCTCTCTATAACACCCTATTTTGGTGAGTCCCAAGAGGGGGCGTTATAGACAGGTTTAACTGTATATTAAAAGTAACCTGTCTATAGCACCCCCCTCTCTATAGCTCCCTATTTTGGTGAGTCCCAAGAGGGGGCGTTATAGACAGGTTTAACTGTATATTAAAAGTGATCTGTCTATAGCACCCCCCTCTCTATAACACCCTATTTTGGTGAGTCCCAAGAGGGGGCGTTATAGACAGGTTTAACTGTATATTAAAAGTGACCTGTCTATAGCACCCCCTCTCTATAGCTCCCTATTTCGGCGAGTCCCAAGAGGGGGCGCTATAGACAGGTTTAACTATACTTTGAATCAAAGAGTAGTTAAAATTAATATTATTAGTTAGGCTTAATAAACTTCACAACTGTTTTCTAGGAGAAAATACAATATTATAGACCTGTTTAGTTATAATTAAAAAGCTTTTGAGCCCAGGTGTTTATAGTAAATCACTAAAATTGATTTTCACCAATTTTTTAAACTAAAATAAACTTACATTTTTACTAAATACTTTTATCAATAATTAAACTAATTAAACATTTTAAAATCTTTTTCTATGAAAAATAGACACTTCGTCCAGTTAGAGTTTTTTTTCTCAACGTTTTGACATAAATATTTTGTTTTCGACAAGAGAAATAAATAAAAATAAAGCATTTAGTAAGGCATTAATAATAGACAAAAGATTTTTGTCGAAACGTTGAGAAAATAAAAAACTCTAACTGGCCGAAGTGTCTATTTTTCATATAAATATGAATGCTGGCCAGGCAGCCTCTATCTTTACTATTTTTTAATCTCTCGTTGTAAAAAGCATATCCTTAACTATTTTAAAAGATTGATTATTGTATATGTTTTATATATTCTATATACAGTTACGAGCGTCATGCGTTCTTAATTCTTCAGTTTTCATCTCTGTCACCGTTTGCTTTTTTTTTTTTTGGAATGGCGCTCTCCTATTGGTTGGCTACGATCACGCCACCTTTGCCCCCCCCCCCCCCCCCCCCCCCCATTCGCTTCTTCGTTTTTGTAACTATTGTGTTGGAGCGGGTCGCTCCTTAAATAAATGCATATATTAGTTAATAACAAAATGGAATCCTCTCTTTCCTTTTCCCAGTGAGAGACGCCTACGGAAGCCAACAGTACATAGACAGATAAAGCACATAGGCTATAGTTATTAACTAATATATGCATTTATTTAAGGCGCCAATTTATAATTGTAACAAATAGTATTTGAATCAAAACATTCAATCGGGTAAAACACGGCCGTTGCCCGGGTCATTCGGCTAGTAGTTTATAAAAGAGAGAGGCCTGCCCAGAAGTCCTTCTCTACGTGGCGAGCGGGAGAAGCAGCACAAGTAAGGGACTACCCTGTAGTACGGGTCGTGAGCCCCGAGCCGCTACGGTAACCGTGAATTAGGGAACTCTGAAATGTGACTGACTAACGGGGCAATGGCACCCCCCTTCCCATAAAAAGAGTGTAATAAGTCAATCGCTAGACTTCTATCAACCAGTTTTCTTAACTAAACCGTTTAGCAGATATAAGTGACAATTAAACAACTTTATTGACATCTCGTCAATCTTTACACTCAAAGGGAGTTATAAGGTAATGATAATGGTAGGAATAAAGAGAGATATTTACAGAGATATTAGCCTATATAAGTGTATGAACTTCAATCAAATATAATATATGTTGTTTACAGAACAAGAATAAACTTATAGAGGTTACCTACCTGGCTTTCATATTTCTTTAAAAATAGACACTTCGGCAAGTTAAAATTTCATTTGCTCAACCTTTCAACAAAATTATTTTGTTTTCGTCAGGAGAAATTAAAAAATCATTTTGAAAGACTTTAAAAAATTTTCTGGAGTTGCAAGGGCGTTCTCCTTTTTTTCTCAGCGTTTCTACAAAATTCTTTGGTCTTCTTCAAGAGAAATAAATGAAAATAAAGCATTTTGCAAGACCTTTAAAATATTTTCTGGAGTTGCAAGGGCGTTCTCCTTTTATTCTTAGCTTTTCAATAAAAACTTTTGTCTTCGCCAGGAGAAATAAATAAAAATAAAGCATTTTGCAAGACTTTAAAAAAAATTCTGGAGTTGCAAGGGCGTTCTCCTTATATTCTTAGCGTTTCAACAAAAATATTTTGTCTTCGTCAGGAGAATTAGATAAAAAATAAATATGAAATTATTTTATGAGAAAACTCCAAAATCCTTTTCATGAATCATAAAAATATTCACAATCGGCATAATTTATATCACGACTCGCCATAATAAAACCATTTTGTATTAACAACAGAGTATTGTTGTCATTGACTTAATGTTTACTTATTTATCATCATCTAAAATAAAGAGTTATCATCATGTGTCACCTACTTGTCTCTCCTAGATCCTACATGCTATCGAGGAAATAACAAAAACATTTATTAATATTTTTATATTTAAAAAATAATTATTTGAATAATTATTTTTTAAAAGACTTCAATTTTCTATCTCTTTTAGAGATTTTTCATCAAGAGAAATTTCGACATTTATCTAGGATTAAATAGAACGTTGATTAAAAACTTGCTTTAGAAAATATATGCTTAAAATAGAGATTTCTTAGAATATCAAAAATAATTTTATATATTAGCATTGATTAAATATTTTTAATCAAAGAACTTTCTTTTGGAATTGGAATCTTCGTCTTTGCTAAAATTAGAGAGGTTTTCGCTTTGACGTTAAATTTATGTGAAATATATTTAACGATATTTTCAAAGTTAGTTTTTAGAAAGAAATTTGTGTTTTAACTTCGAGTAACAATTAAGAATTAGTTTGTATAGAAGATATATTAGTGAATTAAATTTAATTGCCATCTATCGTTAAAATTTTGCACAAATAAATTTACTGGCAATAGAAGATGTATGGCGATTAATATCTGTCAAATTCTTGTTCAACGATATATATATGTTATATAATTTTTAAAAAATTAATAGAAATATAATAGAGATAAATGCATGTAAATATTATTTTATTTTATTAATCTGTTTAAAATAACTCTGTTGTTCTTGGCCACTAGATGGCGCCACCTTAAATATAAATAGATTGTTTTGTTTTTTTTAGTGTTGGTTAGGTAAGTTAGATTTTATTTTATATAGGTATGTAAATGGTGATATAGAATTAATTGTTAAAATTCTATATTTACTTAATTTAAAATATATACTTTTGCTCAAAGAGTTCAAAATAAACTACTTGAGACTGATTTTCTCTTTTTTAATTAAATTCAAGACGACTGCACCTTCAATTTTAACAAATCATTTTTTGGATTTACATAATTATAGAACATATATATGAGAAAACAATATCTCTATATATATAAAAATGAATGTTTGTATGTTTGTATGTTTGTTTGTCTTTGTCTTTGTTTGTATGACTCCTATACAAATTCGCAGTAGATCACTAATTCAAACCAAAATTTCCATACATAGGTAAAAAATAACGGGGAAGACGATAGGCTATTTCAAAAAATATATAAATCAATTATTAAAACTATATATTCAAATTATTCAACTTAGCTCACAAACAGCGCCCTCTAGAACGCGTGGGCATCTGACGGCGGCGCGCGCCCATTGGCTGTTTTATACTCTTTACTTTTGTTTAGCTTTTAAATAACATATTTTCTTCTCTACTTTGCCTATTTTTATCACTATTTTATACTCTTTTCTTTTGTTTAGCCTTTAGAGATCTGAGATGCCTCCCAAGAAACGCAAACCTATTGGAAAAGTCCTACCAAAAGTGAGTAAAAAAAGAAATGTGCGAAGTGCTGAGACTGCTGTGCAACGTGAGCATCGTCTTAGGATTAATCGAGAAAGGGCCAGTACTTCGAGAGCGGCGGAATCCGTGGGACAGCGTGAGAACAGGCTTCAACAAGAGAGAGACAGGGCCAGTACCTCAAGAGCGGCGGAATCCTTGGAACAGCGTGAGAACAGGCTTCAACAAGAGAGAGACAGGGCCAGTACCTCAAGAGCGGCGGAATCCGTGGGACAGCGTGAGAACAGGCTTCGGCAAAAAAGAAACAGGGCCAGTACCTCAAGAGCGGCGGAATCCGTGGGACAGCGCGAGAACAGGCTTCAACAAGATAGAGACAGGGCCAGTACCTCAAGAGCGGCGGAATCCTTGGGACAGCGTGAGAACAGGCTTCAACAAGAGAGAGACAGGGCCAGTACCTCAAGAGCGGCGGAATCCTTGGAACAGCGTGAGAATAGGCTTCAACAAGAGAGAGACAGGGCCAGTACCTCAAGAGCGGCGGAATCCGTGGGACAGCGTGAGAACAGGCTTCGGCAAAATAGAAACAGGGCCAGTACCTCAAGAGCGGCGGAATCCTTGGAACAGCGTGAGAACAGGCTTCAACAAGAGAGAGACAGGGCCAGTACCTCAAGAGCGGCGGAATCCGTGGGACAGCGTGAGAACAGGCTTCGGCAAAATAGAAACAGGGTCAGTACTTCGAGAGCGGCAGAAACCCCACAAGAACATACGGCCAGGATTCTGCATGTCAGGGAAAGAACTTTGGCCTCACGAAACTCGCGTGATAGACTTTCCAATTTACTTTTAGAAGGTTTTAATTATGATTCGTGCAAAAATTACGAACAACACCCAAGTATTACTATCGGCCAAATGTCTATAGTATGTAACTACTGTAAAGCAAAGAAATTTAAAGATGAGCCTCCTGGCTTCTGCTGTAAAAATGGAAAAGTTTATCTTTCACCTCCGCAATTACCACCAGATGAGCTTTTTTCTTTGATGTCTGGCAATTCATCCGAATCCAATCATTTTTTAAGGAATATAAGAAAATACAATTCATGTTTCCAAATGACTTCGTTTGGTGCCACATCATTTTCAGAAGAAAGTGTTTTTCCAACAACTTTCAGGGTTCAAGGTCAGGTGTACCATAGAGCAGGTTCATTATTACCCTCACTTGATCAGCCTCCCCAATTTTTACAAATATTCTTCGTGGAAGATGCTCAGCTAGAGGTGAACCAAAGATGCCATTTCAGTTCTGCCTTGCGACATGGTACAGTATTGTGCCTACAGCGTATGTTTCATCGATGCAATCAACTTATAAAAATATTTAAAACAGCATTGGAGAATATGCCATCAGATGAATACAAGTTAGTAATAAGGGCTGATAAAACACCATCAGGTGAACACGAACGCCGTTTCAATGCTCCTCAAAGTAATGACGTTGCTGTAGTTCTATCAGCGGATGAGTTTAATCAACGTGACATCATTATACAACGCCGCAGCAATGCACTGAAACGCATTTCTGAAACACATAGATCTTATGATCCACTTCAATATCCTATAATATTTTGGGACGGCGAGGATGGCTACCATTTTAACTATAGACAGATAGACCAAAATACAGGTGTACCAACTAATAGAAAAGTTTCAGCTATGAGCTTTTATTCATATAGAATAATGGCCAGGGATAATGTTTATAATCACATTTTAAATTGCAGGCAATTATTCAGTCAATATATTGTAGATATGTATGCAAAAATTGAGAGCGAGCGTCTTCTTTACATCCGTCTTAATCAAAAAGAGCTCAGAGTGGAAGAATACATTCACTTGAGGGATGCTGTTGCCAATGATGGGATGGTTGCTAATTTTGGAAAATTGGTGATACTGCCAGCTACTTTCACAGGAAGTCCTCGACACATGCACGAGTACACACAAGATGCCATGGTCTTTGTTAGAACTTATGGACGCCCCGATCTTTTTATAACATTTACATGTAACCCTTCATGGCCTGAAATTAATGCCGAACTCTTTAATGGACAGAAACCGATGGACCGCCATGACCTGACAGCCAGAGTGTTCAAATTAAAGTTGAATAAATTAATTGCTCTAATAACAAAGCAATGCATATTTGGGGAGACTCGATGTTGGATGTTCACAATTGAATGGCAAAAACGCGGACTACCACATTCACATATTTTAATCTGGCTTAAAGACAAAATTCATCCTATTCAAATTGATAATGTTATTTCCGCTGAGATACCAAACCCAGAGGAAGACCCCAATCTCTATGAAGTGGTGATAAAAAATATGATCCATGGACCATGTGGCACTTTTAATATAAATGCACCATGTATGAAAAATGGCAAGTGCAGCAAAAATTACCCAAGAGACCTGATTAGTGATACACAAACTGGGTTTGATGGTTATCCTCGCTATAGGAGACGAGCCCCAGAAAATGGAGGTTTCAAAGGCAAGCTGAAGGGCCGAGGAAACACTGAAATTGAAGTTGACAACAAATGGGTTGTTCCATACTCCCCACTTCTTTCTATAATGTTCAAGGCCCACATAAATGTTGAATATTGTCATTCAGTTAAGTCTATCAAGTATATTTGCAAATATGTGAATAAGGGCAATGATATGGCCATTTTTGGACTTTCCAAAGAAAACACTAATGATGAAATATCTCAGTACCTGTTGGGTAGATATATCAGTAGCAATGAAGCAGTTTGGCGGATATTGAGTTTTCCTATTCATGAACGTCATCCAAACGTTGTTCACCTTAGTGTTCATTTGGAGAATGGCCAAAGGGTGTATTTCACCAATGCTAATGCCCGGACAGTTGCGGCAGCACCACCAAACACTACTTTAACGGCTTTCTTTCAATTGTGTCAACAGGACCCGTTCGCAAAAAATTTGCTCTATCCTGAGGTTCCACGATATTACACTTGGAGTGCTTCAAGAAAGAGTTTCTGCAGAAGGAAGCAAGGAACATCAGTTCCCGAACATGAAGGCATATTTGCCAGTGAAGCTCTCGGTCGAGTATATACTGTTCACCCTAACAATGCGGAATGTTTTTTTCTCAGAATGCTGCTTCATACAGTCCGAGGACCAACTTCATTTTCATCTTTAAAATGTGTTAATGGTGAAGAATGTCGCACATTCAGAGAAGCTTGCCAAAAGCTTGGCTTACTTGAGGATGATCAACACTGGGATAATGTATTATCAGAAGCAGCAAGCCAGTCTTTTCCTGAACAAATCAGAGAACTCTTTGCCATTCTACTGACCACCTGCAACCCATCCAATCCTCAAAATTTGTGGGAGAAATATCGTGAGAGCATGAGTGAAGATGTACTTATCAAAGCCAGAAGAGCTAACCCTACTCTTGACATAAACTTCTCATCCGATATTTTCAATGAAGCTCTTTTATTGTTACAAAATAAGTGTCTGGCCATCAATGATAGGACATTATCACAGCTAGGCTTGCAATCCCCGGAGCGATGTCAGCCGACAATATTAAATAGAGAACTTATGAGAGAAAAGAACTACAATATTGAACAACTTCGCAGGTTTGTTGATTCCAAGAAGCCTCTCTTGGTTGAAGATCAAAGAGAGGCATATAATAGCATTATGGACTGCATCAATAAACAACAGGGTGGCATTATTTTCCTTGATGCACCCGGAGGAACTGGGAAAACATTTTTAATTAATTTATTACTTGCTGAAGTCCGATCAAAGAATGCAATTGCACTTGCTATTGCCTCATCAGGGATAGCTGCCACACTCATTGCTGGAGGCCGTACAGCGCATTCAATGCTTAAATTACCATTAAACATTGCTAACGAACAATATCCCACATGTAACATTAGCAGTACATCTGGTCAGGCCCAAGTACTCAAAAGTTGTATAATCATTGTATGGGATGAATGCACTATGGCTCATAAGCATTCTCTTGAAGCCCTCGATAGAACTTTGCGAGACTTAAAGGGAAATAATAAACTAATGGGAGGAATTCTACTATTTCTAGCCGGTGACTTTCGTCAAACTCTCCCAGTCATACCGAGGTCAACTCCTGCTGATGAAATCAATGCTTGCCTTAAAGCTTCAGTTCTTTGGAAGCACATTAAAAATATTACATTAAGAACCAATTTGAGAGTACAAGTTTTAGGGGAACACTCTGCACAGAATTTCGCTCGCAAGCTTTTACAGATTGGTGAAGGTACATTCCCAAATGGATCCCCAATGTGTGATGTATCTTTTCCTCTTGATTTTGGAAATATAGTTTCATCTGTTGGGGAACTTATAGATAAAGTTTTTCCAAATATAGCAGAAAATTTCAGAAATCACGGATGGTTGTGTGAGCGAACAATTCTTGCTCCTAGAAACGACGCTGTTGATGAAATAAACAACTGCATCCAGGATATGCTTCCTGGCTCCGTAACTGAATACAATTCAATTAATACAATGGTTGATGTTGATGACACTGTGAATTATCCGTCTGAGTTTCTCAACTCTCTCAACCCATCTGGATTGCCACCACATCATCTACGGCTTAAGATTGGCTCGCCCATCATGCTCCTCCGAAATCTTGACCCTCCTAAGCTTTGTAACGGTACAAGACTTTGCGTAAAAAGACTGTTGCCTAATGTCATTGAGGCAACAATTTTAACTGGGAAGGAGAATGGAAAAGATGTGTTGATTCCTCGCATTCCATTGATACCGAATGACTTTCCTTTTCTTTTTAAACGCTTGCAATTCCCTGTACGGTTGGCATTTGCCATCACCATCAACAAGGCCCAGGGGCAATCCCTCAAGTGTTGTGGTGTCAATCTTGAATCTCCATGTTTTTCCCATGGGCAGTTATATGTAGCATGCTCAAGAGTTGGCTCACCAAATCATTTGTACATATATTGTAAAGATGGAAAAACTAAAAATATTGTTCATAGACAGGTTTTATAAAATTGCAGAAGCCATTGCTTAAATTTTAGCATGCGCAGTAATATATACCAAGTAATGCTTACATATAAATTTATAATGCTGATATATATCTTAATAAATATTGTTGCAATGTTCTGTCCGCTTTACCTTTTTTTCGGTGTTCGCTTTCCCCATATTATATACTAGCAGAGTGACCCAGGCAATGCCCGAGGAATGCTCTAACCAAATATATATTCACTAGGGCAGATAAGCACTCGGGTAAATCCCGGGCGTACCCCGGGTCACTCTGCTATTATGTCTAAAAGTGAATGTATGTCCGGTATACAAATTTGTAGGAGTTCACTAATTCGAACCAATATTTTAATACATATGTACAAAAAATACAAGGAAAACGATAGGCTAATTCAAATTATATAAAAGTGGATATTCTGATTTCAGTACAATTTTGATTAAATTATGCTGATGCAAACAAATAGATTATGCTAATAACAAACAATTATAAAAAAAAATTCTTATCTAAATATATATCACTCGGGTAGATATGCACACGGGTAAACCCCGGGCGAAGCCGGGTACATCCGCTAGTTAAAAATAAAGAAGGCATCTCCTGACCACGAGCACATGTGCTTTTTAGATGGCAGAATCAAATTAGCAATTAGGAACAATGAAATGGTATTTGGCCAATTTTGTAATAATTAAAAATTAACGATTAGATGATTTTTTCCGATAGATGACGCAAGCAATCAGCAACTTTCAATTTCACGATAAGGAGATGCATTTATTTTCTTAATTTATGCATCTTATCCCAGTACAATTTCGCATTTGTACTATCTTTTCACAATGGTAATAAAGTAAAAAATATATAAAGAAAATCACATTTTCACTCTAAGTATATTTGTGTGATTTTTTGGTTTAATTGCTAGGGCGTGGTGAATAATTAGAACTTTAAATAAGACCCCTTATCTGTTAGCATTAATATTTAATCGGCGGTTTTAGAAAATTACATTCTTGGCTCTCACAGGTCAAGTGACTATTGATTGCCTCGGAGTATATTCAAATTAAGCAGATCTGTTCATGTTTTCGTATCTAATATGTTACCACCTTATTTTATATATTTTTCTACATGAAAGATATATCATCTGAAAGATACACAGTGAACTTTATTAAAGATACATACACACACAAAAGCCATTTTTAGGGACTTGCCCCATACAGATTCTCACAATAGGGTAAGGTAATAATCATCTTGTGTTATTTACATAGGTAGTAAGATAGAACTGTGTGGCTTTACTCTTCGTCTCGAAGTCATTCGCTTTTTGACTGGTCCTTACATAATGATGATCTAAAAATTTTATAGTAAGCTATTACTTTATTAAAGATACATGAGATAACCAAGTGAACAAAATTGCCTGTATCTCTTCAAAAAAGCAAGACAATGGCGACATCAAAGACTTTCCAATACTTAAGTAGTCCATGAGTGTAAAATAAACCAAAACTTTAATATATCCTAAAAATAATCGAGAAACCTATAGTATACACTCCTCTTCAAAAGTTAATCATCCCAAGCTAAAATGTGAAATAAAAAAGATTTAAGAAAAAAAAACTCTTTTTCCCCGCATATTTCAATTTGCATAGAAGATATATTAGTAAATTAAATTTAATTGCCATCTATCGTTAAAATTTTACACTAATAAATTTACTGGTAATAGAAGATGTATGCCGATTAATATGTGTCAAATTCTTGTTCAATGATATTAACAAAATTGATCATTAATTTTTTAAATTCTGAAAATTTTAGTTTAGCGAATAACTTTTGAAGGGGAAGTAAAATATGCAATTTCGAATAAACATCCAAGTTTCTCTTTTTTTAGTGTATTATATAAAAACTATATATTTTAATAATGTTACACTTACTTTTAAAAGTTAATAACGAAAGCTTAGATGGGAAATAAAAGAAAGGTTTATGAAAAAAAAAACACTTTTTATTTACATATCCAATTTGCATAGAAGATATATGCATATTTATATACTAGACAATTGGCCCGGGCAACGCCCGGGTTTTACCCGAGTGCGTATATATTTTTAAAATGTTTTAATTAAAATACTATTCGTTACAATTATAAATTGGCGCCGTGGATGTCTCTTTTGTGAAACGTCCCGCCCCAAACTGTGTGTGTCTTGAAAATATAAAAATAAAAATGTGAACGGAAAAATATGTCCAGGGTAGCCTAGTGGTCATGGCATCTGCCCGGTAAGCGGAAGGTCGTGGGTTCGATTCCCATCCCTTGACACTTTTTTTATTTTATCCATTCTGACCAAAATCTATCCGTGAACTTCACACAGTGAACTTCACACAGACAGAATAAGGCAATTATATAAGTAGATATGCCAAATTTCTGCTCAATGGTATTTAAACGAAATCGATAATACATTTTTACAATTTCTACATTTATTTAAGTTTAGCGGTCAAATTTTAGAGGGGGGAGTGTAAAATGCAAATTCGAATAAGCATTCAAGTTTATTTAGTGTGTATTATGTATATGACTATATATATCATAATGTTCTGTAAAAGTGCGGATTTTTTCCACAAAATACTTCGCATGAACATTCCCAGTAAATATCCTGGAATTTAAGGTAAAAAAACTGGGAGAATAATGGGTTTAACATTCCTTTAAAATGGCCGACATTCTCTGAACTTGTTGTTTTCAAGTTACTCTATTCTAACGTAGAAAACTCTCCAAGCTTCCATTTGTTACATTCATTCTATTAATCTACCAGGCACGACATTTGCGCCTATTACAGAGGAAACAAACAAAACAACAAACAAATTAGAACTTAGAATTAAATATTTACAAATTACCATATATTATTCGACAGAGTTCATAAAATTTATATAGACAAAGTGGCAGATGTAAGAGAGTTAAATAATTTAGATCAGGGAAAAATTGATGTCTCACTTCTGCAAAGTTCGGACAGTCGTAGAGAAAATGCAATATTATTTGATAGAGAAAAAAAAAAGATATATAGTGGCCAGAAAATTATGCAAATTTCAGGGTAGACGCGCCTAACCGAGTTATGCAAATGATGTAAAATGCGCAGCCCTCGTGCGCACATGGAGTAAGATATAAGGGAAGGAACTTGCAGAAAGGACAGTATTCGTGTCGTTATTTCTTCAAGGAAAATCATTGTAGAAATTTTGTTCTTGTGTCAAAAGACACGTGTAATAACAGAGAATGCCAGGTCATCGTAAACGGAGGCAGTTCAAGCAGACAGACGCTTTTACGAGGGGCATGGTGATCGGACTGAAAAGGGCAGGTTGGTCCATACGTCAAATCGCAGCTGATACACACCTTGGTGCGTCCACGGTGCACCTACTGTGGAGAATATGGTTGGAACAAGGAAATATGGCAATTTATAGGAATGTCTGTGCAACCAGAGTGACGTCAGCACGTGTGGATCGGCGTATCCTTCGACAAGCAGTGGCGGCCCCACAAGCCACTTGTACCGCCATCCTGCAACATGTGCAAGACACCCTAGATCATTCCATCTCGACCAGAACCATTTCCCGTCGATTGGTTGCTAATGGCTTGCACTCATGCAGTCCGCTAAGAAGACTGCCATTGACCCCACCGAATAGGCGCCAACGTTTGGAATGGTGCCGGGCTAGATCGACGTGGATGATGGAATGGCACAGGGTCGTGTTCTCAGATGAGTCGCGTTTCTGCTTGTCCAGTGATTGTCGCCGTGTACGCGTGTGGCGTCGACGTGGAGAAAGGTCCAATCCGGCAGCAATTGTGGAACGCCCCACCGTGCGACAACGTGGAATCATGGTTTGGGGCGCAATCGCGTATGATTCCAGGTCACCTTTACTTCGTATTCAGGGCACTATGACGGCCCAACGATACGTTGATGATGTGCTACGACCGGTGACACTCCCCTACCTTCAGGGGGTACCCAATGCCCTTTATCAGCAGGATAACGCCCGACCGCACACTGCTCGCATTAGCCAACAAGCTCTGCAAGATGTACAGATGCTTCCCTGGCCACCGTACTCTCCTGATCTCTCACCAATAGAGCACGTCTGGGACATCATTGGACGCCGTTTGCATGCCTTGCCACAGCCGCGTTCAGAAGACGAACTGTGGCAAATGGTTGAGAGGGAATGGAGAGCCATCCCTCAGGACGCCATCCGTACTCTGATTGACTCTCTACCTAGACGTGTTGCTGCGTGCATCGCCGTCCGCGGTGGTCCTACTTGCTACTAAGCCGACGCCGTTCTCGCTCTGTATTATGACTATCATTTTGAAATAAAGATCACTTATTGTTCGTCCCTGTCTCTCTCTGGTGCGAAGATTTATAAAATTCTATAATGGCGACGTGATCTCTTATATATATATATACAAGTGTATCACACATCTACATAAGTAGACTCATTGAAAAACTCAAGGAAGTTGTAACTTTTAGCATGTACAAGTATATCGGGATTCAGACAATAACTCTAAAAGATATTACAGTGACCATTATTAAAGACACACGAGATAACTAAACGTGAACAAAATTGTCTCTGTCTCCTTCACACACAAAAAAAAAAAACTTCGACATCAAAATATGAAACATCCTTAAGTTTTGTCCATCTGTGTATCCTCAATTGATGGCTAGAGTTTCATAAAACTCCAATTCGTAAAGTGTGAGTTTTATAATGAAGAATATTTAGATAGGCGATAATATCAAATCTCAATATTTTCTTGCCAAACATTGACTGGTGGAGTATCCAGGCAACCCCAAATCCACAGGGTGGCTACTTATATAAAAAATAGTAATATCATTATATAATCATAATAATACTAGACGAATGGCCCGGGCAACGCCCGGGTTTTACCCGAGTGCGAATATATTTTAAAAACGTTTTAATCTTCATCTAGATCTTCATCTTGTCTACACCTTGTATACATCTTGCTTCCTAGGGTTGCCTAGAGTGGCCGCTATAGACAGGGTGGTCTGTATAGACAGGTGGATGTATCACACAGCTGGTAACAGGGTTGCCTAGAGTGGCCGCTATAGACAGGGTGGTCTGTATAGACAGGTGGATGTATCACACAGCTGATAACAGGGTTGTCTAGAGTGGCCGCTATAGACAGGTGTATGTATCACACAGCTGATAACAGGGTTGCCTAGAGTGGCCGCTATAGTCAGGGTGGTCTGTATAGACAGGTGGATGTATCACACAGCTGATAACAGGGTTATCTAGAATGGTCGCTATATACAGGGTGGTCTGTATAGACAGGTGGATGTATCACACAGCTGATAACAGGGTTGTCTAGAGTGGTCGCTATAGACAGGGTGGTCTGTATAGACAGGTGGATGTATCACACAGCTGATAACAGGGTTGTCTAGGGTGGTCGCTATAGACAGGGTGATCTGTATAGACAGGTGTATGTATCACACTGCTGATAACAGGGTTGCCTAAAGTGACCGCTATAGACAGGGTGGTCTGTATCGACAGGTGGATGTAACACACTGCTGACAACAGGGTTGTCTAGAATGGCCGCTAGTGAGCTTCAGACAGAATAAGGCAATTAAATATATAGATATTCTTAAAGCGAGATACTCTTTAGCCAAATATTCACTCCTAAAGTACCCAGGCGAAGCCAAGTTCATTTTACAGCGACTACTACTAATAAAAATAATGATGTGACAAAATAATCATAATATCAAATATAACATTTGTTAAAACAATATTTGTCGGGCAAATATCCACTCAGGCAGAAAACCCCCACACAGAAAGCAATCAGTTAGTATAAAATATAAATTCCAAAGACAATATACCTATACCTCGATTTACACGGTACTTGTTTTACACGTTTTCGCTTTTACACGGTTTACCAATTAAGTTTTTTTTTTGTTTTTATCGCACTATACTAAATGCTACTGTGATTGAACACATGCGCTGTGTACACATCTCACGAGGAATCCCGAGCTTATGTGCTGACTACATATTTTAACCTGTCAATGCATTTTATTTTTATTTTTTTGTACACCTATCCCCCGATTTACACGTTTTTCTCAGGAACTATCTACCGTGTAAATCAGGGGATGGGTGTCTATTTATAATTATGAAAATTCGAAACTATTATAGACTCGTATGATTCTTTTAAAAATTAAACAATTTCTACTTTCCTTACTGCAATTGAAAAATTAATGGAAGGTAAGTAAGGGCAGTAGAAATTGTTTAATTTTCAAAAGAATCATACGCGTCTATAATAGTTTCGAATTTTAATAACTGATTGCGCTAGTGCATCATAATATACATAATTATTGCTTAAGAAACCTATAATTGGAAAATCAAAATTCTAAATATGAATATTTCTAAATATTAATCTATTTCACTAAATAGCTTTCCAATTAGAATATATGATTGTAAATTAAATTAGAGATAATTATTAAAAAATCTCTTACATATAATAGAACGGATATTAATATGCTATAGAATCCCCCATTTAATCTCTATGAAAGGATATGCATCTAGGATGCCTCTTAAAATATTCCTCCTTAGAAATTCCTCTTCTATTGAAAGCCAGGAGGCGACATATGGAAGACCCTTTCAACGAGGGAAGTGACGTCCAAATCAATATCACGCCTTCAATTTAGAATCTTCCTCTTCAACGACCCATATGGCATTTGCCTTTTGTAGTCAGTCCAACTGGCTAGCTGAGTTACTCCATTGTTTGCCGGAGTTGTGGATATGCTATTGTATGAAATTATGGAGATTAGTATTAGTTAGTATTATGACTGGTGTCTATTATATCGTGTTTTCTCTTCACGCCGGAGTTGTGGATATGCTATTGTATGGAATTATGTGAATTAGTATCTTATATATTATAACTCGTGTCATATTGGCGATTTGTTATATCGTGTTTTCTCTTTACTCCTTCAATTTAGAATCTTCCTCTTCAATAACCATATAGAATTTGCCTTTTGTAGTCAGTCCAACTCTCTGGCTGAGTTACTCCATTGTTTATCATAGTTAGGGATATGCTATTGTATGAAATTATGTGAAATAGTATAGGATTGTATTATAATTCGTGTCCTATTGTATCGTGTTTTCACGCCTTCAATTTAGAATCTTTCTTTTCAACAACCATATGGAATTTGCCTTTTGTAGTCAGTCAAACTGGCTAGCTGAGTTACTCCATTGTTTGCTGGAGTTGTGGATTTTCTATTGTATGAAATTATGTAAATTAGTATAGGATTGTATTATAACTCGTCTCCTAGTATATCGTATTTTATCTTCACGCCTTCAATTTAGAATCTTCCTCTTCAACGACCCATATAGCATTTGCCTTTTGTAGTCTGTCCAACTGGCTAGCTGAGTTACTCCATTGTTTATAATAGTTGTGGATATGCTATTGTATGAAATTATGTAAATTAGTATAGGATTGTATTATAACTCGTGTCCTAATATATCGTATTTTATCTTCACGCCTTCAATTTAGAATCTTCCTTTTAAACAACCATATGGCATTTGTCATCTGGCTATCTGCGTTACTTCATTGTTTGCCGGAGTTGTGGATATGCTATTGTATGGAATTATGTAAATTAGTATCTTATTATAACTCGTGTCATATTGGCGATTTGTTATATCATGTTTTCTCTTTACTCCTTCAATTTAGAATCTTCCTCTTCAATAACCATATAGAATTTGCCTTTTGTAGTCAGTCCAACTCTCTAGCTGAGTTACTCCATTGTTTGCCGGAGTTTTATATATGCTATTGTATGGAATTATGTAAATCAGTATCTTATTATAACTCGTATCCTATTGGAGAATTATTGTATCCTGTTTTGTTTTCTCTTCACGCCTTCAATTTAGAATCTTCCTCTTCAACAACTATATGGAATTTGCCTTTTGTAGTCAGTCCAACTCTCTAGCCGAGTTACTCCATTGCTTATCATAGTTATGGATATGCTATTGTATGAAATTATGGAAAATAGTATAAGATTATATTATAACTCGTGTCTTATTGTATCATGTTTTCTCTTCCCGCCTTCAATTTAGAATCTTCCTTTTCAATACCGTATGGAATTTGTCTTTTGTAGTCAGTGTAACTGCTAGCTGTGCTACTCCATTGTTTGCCGTAGTTGTGATTGTATTTTTTGAAAACTATTATAAATTTTCTCATTTATAATTTCTATTGCTGAATAAATGTCTACTTCAGTTTTCAAGAGGAGTCTAAGGGACATAATAGAATCAGAGAACTTGTAGAAAGTGAATCCAATTAGTTACTAGGCTGAGCGTAGCTGGGAATTCATCCTTTAGAAAATTCAATTCCAAGATCACAGGGAATAATCTGATCATAAGTAGTCAGTAATTCTGGCCTTTGGGGTTTAGAGTATGTTTCTAAAAAGAGCGAAGTCTGAAAAATCAGATTTAACTAGTGGACTGTAGTGCGTGGGCGAAGAAGGTGTGACAATGTCGATGTTTTCTCTTTCAGAGAAATTGTAGACTGTAACAAATGGTTCGCTTCTTCCACGGAAGATGGCGCCAGATTTTTGGGGAACAGCTCATCGTGCCATCCCGTCATGTGAGAGCTGCGCCGATATAAGTTCTTTTTTCGCCTGTCGACAGCCAGATAGCTGGGATATTTAAAATATGTTAATTTTGTTACATTATTTTTTTTTGTATTCCAATAAGTAAAGAAATAAAATTGGATACAAAAGTACGATTCCACTGTTATTAGAAGCTCTTTATCCTCAAACAGAATGCTTGGAGTTCCAGACTCCTGCAACGATGGTTGCATGGTTGTGTTCTGTCAGTAGAGTCAAATCTTGCATCAAGAACGGTGCATCAGCCTTCTCATAAATTTCAGATATCTGTAAGTGTGTTTTCCCATATGGTTTGATTGAAATGAATATTGTTTCTCCACATTTTCTTATAATTTGGTCAGTTCTAATGATTTTAGATCAATTGAGGGTTAAAGGATAATTTGCCACTGAGCAAAACAATGTATATTGGGTTATCTTCTAAGAAATGTATAAATCAATCTTTCTTTGATCTGATTCCGTTACAATTCAAAGTAACAATTTTAAAATGTAGTTTGAAATTTATTGAAAATATGTTTTGATTATTACCTGCAACAATTATTCTTACAAGTCCTTAGTGTCTGAAAGGAGGAGCTTCGATTGTTGTAAACTCAGCTCATCTTTGATTCTGATTTTCTTCAGTGTATTATAGTTGTCTCCGCTTTATATAGGCAAATAGCAGTCACGTAGTATTTAATAAGTTATCTAATGAAAGTACGTCATCTGGACTATATCTATATAAAATATTTCAACCTAATCACAATTTACCATCTTATAAACAAGTCTCTTATCCATATTCGGTATTTTTATTAAGAAAAAAATATTAAACTTTTCTCACATTGTTATTATATGAATATTCGAAACTATTAAAGACTCGTATGATTATATTTAAATTTTAATGACTCACTACATCTCCGAATGCACTATTGTTAACGAGGAACGGAATAAGATCTTAAAGAACATTATCCAAGTCTACGTGAACCCAGTTCAGTTAATCAGAATAATATATATAAATATGTATAAATAAATATAGGGCATATACTGGATATAAATTATTAATCAGCTAGTATTTCTAGGGGCTTGTTGCCTCTCTTTATCAAGGTTTTTCTTTGATTTAAACTAAATCACGTGGGTATGTGAGCCACTCACGCTATACAAGACCAAATAAAATATATATATCTGTACATACATGACTACTTGAAATTGTATCCATTATTCCTGTAGAAGGGCAGCTTGCGCCCGAAAGCTCGAATTAATTTTTCAAATAAAGAAACTTATCCTTTTTGAATCTATTCGTTATTATAATCAGAATAATGTCCGAGAAAAAATAAATAGCGATAGAATTATTTAATTTTCATAAAGCGTTAGAGAACAAGGTAATCTCTAAGAACCAAAATTACAGAACAATTTCTATCCATAGTTAATTTGTATAGTTATGTTGAATACTTTGATTTCCTTTTCATTTTCCCTTCTCTCCTTTGTTTATGTTTTTTTCCCTTTCTTCATGAAAAAGATGTTGGCGAGTCCTTACAGGACGGAAATGTCCTAATAAAGCAGTTGTTGTTGATTATTATTTTAAAAATAAAACAATTTCTACTGCCCTTACTACTATGGAAAAATTAATGGGAGGGCCTGGATCATCAGTGGTGAACCCTCCCAGCGGTTTAATCTACCATACCGCTGTTATATTACATTTTTCGATTTTCCTTTTATAGTGATACTGATACTAGACTCTTGGAATGGGTATAATGCATCATAACATTGTTATTTACTGAAAACAAATCAACGTAAATGCAAAGAAACGTGCGATATTCGAATTGTAAACTTTCATCTCTTTTCTTGATTAATCAAGAATGGGTATTTGGCCAATTCTGGAAATTTTAAAAATCAACGAAAATAGTTGATATTTATTCCGATAGATGGCGCAAGCCATCAGCAACTTTCAGTTGCACGATAAGTAGATGCCTTTTTCTTAATTTATGCACCTTATCCCAGTACAATATTACATTTGTACTATTTTTTCATCTCTTTAGTTGGACAATCTGCACAATTTATCCCATCAGAATTCATTTCGAATATGGCGAGGACATGTAGGGGCAAAGAGTCGAACCAACCTACAAATCTATTTTACTTAAATAAAATACAGTTTTTCCAGATAAAGATTTATTTTCTCAACGTTTTGACAAATATCTTTCGTACTCGTCATGAGAAATAAATCATTTGGTCAAGACGTTAAAAAAAAGATTCATTTCTAAAGCCTTGCCGAATGCTTATTTTTATATTTCCTGACTAGGACAAAATATTTTTATTCATGATAAAATTGTGAAAAAAGTTTTAAAATTACAAAATCTTTTGTCCCAATGAGTTTCTTTTTATTACAAAACGTTAGCTTTCAAGCGATAATCGCTCTTCAACGGGCCTAATAAAATATCGACTATATCTTACCAGAAGTATTTATAAAAACATACCGCGTATGTATTTGTAAATATTTCTGGTAACATATAGACGATATTTTATTAAGCCCGTTGAAGAGCGATTATACTTGAAAGCTAGCGTTTTGTAATAAAAAGAAACTCAATGTGACAAAAGATTTTTATCGAAGCATCAAGAAAATATGACTTTTATAGCCGAAGTGTCTTTTAAGGAATATGAATGGTAATAAGGTAATTTCTATCTTCAAGATAAGTTTATACTAGGTTCAAATTTATACAGAAATCTATATTATGTTGTGTGAAATAAATAAATATTTTACACAGCTATGATACAATATTTATAAATAATAGGAATGTCAGAATTCTATATACCTAGCCGTCAGAACATTTAGCGAGATCGGATGCCAATCAATGTCAAGACCAGAGTGTTACAGGCAGGTAATTTCCGGGGACAAAAATTGATCCATATCCCCATAAAGAATATGTATAATTTCTTATACAATATGAACATATACGAGGTGTGTTCAAAAGGTATCGCGAATATTGAATTTTCGCGGGTTACGTATATTCGAATTCCGATCTTTTTATGGCTTTAAGTTGATCCCGGGTCATGGGTCGGATATCAACGGTTTATGACACTCATTCACTGACACCCAATTAATAAATCAAACATAATTAGTTAATTATAGAAGACCACCGAGATACAACCCTTAAATAGAAACACGTGTACTTCAGAAATTGGTATAACCATGGAGATAAGCACCACCACTACCAGAAACACGTGTCATTATTTTCTATCATAGTTAGAAGTTATCTCGAGGACAAACTTCAGTTGTCAACTGTCTATAGAAGTTGATCTTGAGTAAACGACTCTTTTAAAATCCTTTGAAGTTATCACTCTTTGATCCAACCAATTAAAATTTCGTAACCAGAGATATTTCAGTAGTCAGTGTGTTTTGGGGAATACAGTTTCTTTAAATACTTGAATATCATCTACTTTGTACTCTACCTCCGCCTTCTTCATTTTTCCCATTTCCACCGTTTGACTAGTGATTACTATATTTTTCTCTAATCCAGAAACCACTATTTTATTTCCGAAATCATTCCATTCTACAAAGGGGAGAATAATCTTTACTATATATACACTCCTGCACAAATCTCAAGGAAGTTGTACCTTTTAGCATCTATATTGGGATACAGATAATAACTCTG
Source organism: Cordylochernes scorpioides (assembly GCA_030710605.1). Taxonomy (NCBI): domain Eukaryota; kingdom Metazoa; phylum Arthropoda; class Arachnida; order Pseudoscorpiones; family Chernetidae; genus Cordylochernes; species Cordylochernes scorpioides. The sequence goes on from CP092882.1 coordinate 67,949,879, forward strand.
AAAGATACACTCATGGACTTAAGGAAGTTGTACCTTTGCATCTATATTGGGATTCAGATAATAACTCTGAAAGATACACTCATGGACTTAAGGAAGTTGTACCTTTTAAAATCTATATCGGGATTCAGATAATAACTCTGAAAGATACACTAATGGACTTAGGGAAGCTGTACTTTTTAGCATCTATATCGGGATTCAGATAATAAATCTGAAAGATACACTAATGCACAAATCTCAAGGAAATTGTACCTTTTAGCATCTATATCGGGATTCAGATAATAACTCTGAAAGATACACTAATGGACTTAAGGAAGTTGTACCTTTCAGCATGTATATCGGGATTCAGACAATAACTCTGATAGATATTACAGTGACCTTTATTGAAGACACACGAGATAATCAAGTGTTAACAAAATTGTCCCTGTCTCCTTAAAAAGAACAGACGACCAACGACATCAAAAAGAATTTCCACTTCCTTAAGCTTTGTCCATGAGTGTATATATACATGTGATGATTTGTGCAAGCAGTTGAAGTGGAAGGTTGTAAGAAAATTCACAGAAGACAGGATCAAGAATTATTTGTTCGATAAATGAATAAAGCCAAGTATAAACATTCAATTGCCTTTTCGAAATAAATGATTTTATCGCCTAACAAGACTATATATAGAAACCCTAATTAAAAGAATTTTGTTTGTAAATTGTGTTCTTAGTCGTTTTGATAAAAAAAAAGAGGTTGAATGAATTTTCATGATATTTCAGACAATTTTGCTATTATTTTTTGTTCTTAGATAATAAATTAGTTTACAATATATTTATAGATATGAAAGATAGTATATAAAAGAGTGAAAATGTAGTGGAATCAAAGTGGTGAATTACGATAAAGTCATATTCTAATCTTTTAAATGTTGCCAATGGCTTGTATTCATGTATAATTAGTATTTTCAATATTTATATTATTTTTTATTAATTAATTTATCATATTGAATATAGAGCAACCCATATTTAGATCTTTAGATAATAAAAAAAGGCATATATTGGATTGAATAAAATATTTATTTACCAATATTTCGATTGAATGAATGCCTTGACAAAGGTTGGCGTTCAGCCAACCGAAATATTGGCAAATAAATATTATAATCAATCCAATATATGCCTTTTTATTATCTAAAATATTATCATGTTATTCTAATTATTTATATACATTGAAATGGTGTGTGGTGTGTGTGTGTGTGTGTGTGTGTTATTTAAAATATTAAATATTACAATTTCACATATATATTATTAAATAATACCCATTCACCATTTCTTACATACAATAGTAATCTCTGAAAAATGAATATAAAGAGGAAGAGAGATTAGAATAAATAATAAAAAGACAATTTTATGCTGACATCGTACCGAATAATTGTATTTATGAAAATTTAATACCAGACGATCCAATCATCTCGTCATAAATGTAATTTAGAAGGTTTATCTCTGCAGACGTCAGTAACTGCTCACCTTGCTGTTTTTCTTTCTTGACGTTTGCTTGGCATCGCTTTGTGCCTGGATTGTACTCGACAAGATAATTATGGATAAAGAACAAATAACACAATTATCACGCTGTATATAAATATAATATTCTGTATTACAAATATCAATTATTTTATTTCCAAAGCGCTATATCCCGCAAGGAATAATTGCGCCAAACAAGGATAAAAGTTTATTTACATAAGTTATTTACATTATTCAACACATGAAAACACTAGAGATCCAGATTTTGTAGAAATTTTAGAATGTATTTACAAAATGAATTGATGTTAAATATGATTTTTGTCGGAAATCAAATCATTAAGTTCACAAACAACTAGTTCATTCTTCATTCTATAATCTTGAAATGCTGGACATTCGATCAGTAGATGTCTTGAGGTTTGTTCCTCAATACCACAAAAACATCTTGAATCCTCCCCACTGCCTTTATTCTATTTAAAAAACTTTTGAAATCTCCGTGGTTTATTACAAATTGTGTATTATAAACGTTTGGACGAAAGTATTCTATATTTAAATGCTCCAATGGATCCCGATTCTTGCAAAAGTGCAACCCCACCAGCGAGTGCAAGTATAACCAAACGGGGCTCTGGCACATTTATAAGTGCAAATTCGAACTGATTTCCACACGTGTAGACATGTGGTGTACTTACAGTAAAAGCAGTCACCTACTTCTACCCACCATGATTATCATGGCCTGTACCACGTGTACTAGTAATAAGCAAGAAAATAAAAATAATTCTGTATTTTAGCGCATGTGTATTCTTAGTTATCTTCTCTTCAATTACTCTGTAAACTGGCGAATCCTATATAGGACGAGAGGTCCTCAATAAAGGCTTTTTGTTGTTGTTGTTGTATTTTAGCTCATGTTAGCCGAAAGTTCCCAATTCGGTAAATATTTATGATATAAATACGCTATAACAAATGTATATTGTACATGTTGTAAATGTATATTAGATAGATCATGAGAATATGACACAAAATTATTTACCTCTCTTGACTCGTTATCTCTATTCTTAATCATGATAAAGGAAAACTATTATAAAATAAATAAAGCTTCCAGGGCTAAGTTTCTTTTTCAACTTTTTATTTTCAAACTTTCGGATTTGTCAGTCTTTTAACAGGATTATAACGTTAATAAATTGATGATATATACTATTTTTATACACAAATTATTATTTACATATTTTAAATATTAATGATATTGAAAGGGGGAGAATAATATATTACATTCTTTATAAATAATAATTTGTATATAAAAATATTATTTATCATCAATTTATTATCGTGATACTCCTGTTGAAGGACTGACAAGTCCGAAAACTTGAAAATAAAAAGTTGAAAAGAAACTTTACCCTGGAAGCTTTAATTATTTTATAATATTATAAATCAGGGAAGAACGTTTATTTCTAATCAAAAGGAAAACTATCTTTGTCAAAATATTTCTCGGATCAATATGGATTAATAAGTTAGAGGGTTCCGATATGTGTCGAATGCGTCGAATGCTGGGAAAAGAATGTATGACAGACTAAGACATGAAGATATAATTGAAGTGTCAAAAACCCTCCCAGTGGTTTCACCAATTTAAACTACCAGACCGCTTCTCTAGAGCTCAAATACTGTATTGGATCATTCTTCTTTTATATGCTTCACTGAAGGGTGGAATATTAAAAATAACATGCATTGAATAGAGCTCTAATAGAGCTATGTTTTGTTCAAAGGAAACATTTGCGTTATAATTTTCAAACTTCGTTCTACAATCATAAGTCGCATTAGTTTACTGGAGATTGAGAAGTGAAGAATCAGCATGTTTGTACATCTTATTCCACACTTGGAATGTATAATGGTATTGTTGGATGGTTGTGTATGAAAGAAAGACAGCTAATGGAATTAATAGACAACTTCAGCAGAGAGATAGAAGGCTCTACGATACCAATACATTAGACTCTCCTATAACGCGAGTTTTTACAACGCGATTTCGTACAACGCGATAAAAAAATTGCGATAAATTTATTTATACAACGCGAATTTTCGTATAACGCGTTATAAAATAAAATACATGATATTTGTCACTAACAATTTACCCTAACAACATTCGCGTTATACAAGTTTTATTTCGTACAACGCGAATTCCTATAACGCGATTTCATACAACACGGAACACATTAATCGCGTTATAGGAGAGTTTACTGTATCCTTCAACGATATTTTGCAGAATAAAATAAGAACTTTAGATTTCAATATAGAAAATAAACTTCTGAGACATAAATAACCTATGAAATAAGTATAGTATCCCATATTAATACAAAGCTATAACGCGCCATCTATTTATAACAAATAAAAACATTAAGATGCGAATGTTTCTTTTCATAAATAAATCTATATATAATCTATCATATAATGCTCCAAGGGCCCCCGATTCTTGCAAAAGCCCAACCCCACCAGCAGGTGCAAGTAACCAAACGGGGCTCTGGCATATTTGTAAGTGAAAAGTCGAACTGCTTTTCACATGTGTATATATGTTGTGCACTTACAATAGAAGCAGTCGACAACTTCTACCCACCATGATTATCATGACCTGTACCACGTGTACTAGGGATAAGTAAAAAAATAAAAATATAAATGAATCAAATTTCTACTGTCCTTACTGCCCTGCAAAAATATATTGGAAGGGCTTGGTTGATCAGTGGTGAACCCTCCCAGCGATTTCGCTAATTTAATTTACTAAACCGCTTCTTTAGAGCTCTAATACTGTATTGGATCATTCTGCTTTTATATGCTATACTGAAGGATGGAATCTTAGAAATGGGATTCATTGAATAGAGCCTTAATAGAGATCTCTTTCAAACTTCGTTCTACAATCATAAGCCGCATTATATTGTATCAGATAGTTTCTTTTCTTCCGGGCTAGTTGGCTTTTTAGTAGCAAGGTCGTCTAGCCTCCTTCATGGCTGCAGAACGCGACTCCCAGTGGCAAGGGATCCTAAGATCTGGCAGGAGAGAACGCATTATATTGTATTATGAAGTTATAATATGATACTTTATATATATTGTCAGGAGAACAGATTTCCTAGTATTCCTTCTTATCTGGACAGGACGGACCGTCCGGGGAAAACAGTGGCGCCACGTTGAAGGTAGAAAAACTCAGTTCTCCCCTCTTGTTCTAACTGCTGGGTCGATTTAGCTCATGTACATAGTAACTTTTATATTTAAAATCTGTTATATAACTAATTGAATAGGCTTCCGAATTACTTTAAATATTTATTCAATTAGTAACTCCGCCTTTGCCGGTCCCAAGCCCGGATGAAAAAGAAGGAGGGGGAGCAGTAACAAGCTTACTAAAAAAACCTGGGTTCAGCTGGCCCAGCTGATAGTACCCTGTAAGGGCTCCAGGGATACAGAATGAACAGCGTTTGTTCTCCATGTTAGGAGCGGCTACACATGGCGTCTGTTTCTCATGTCAGAGGCGGCCATTTCTTTTGGAACTAAGTCGGCCTGCCACTGAGTAGTGCTCCCAGTCTTAATGACAAAGACAGACGCATTTCACTTCACCCAATCATGATGGTTGTCAAACACCATCAAAAGTCTCAAGCTTTAAAGGTTGATACCTTAATATGATTGAGTGGAGATAAGAAAGAAGAAGAGAGATTTAATTAGTTATAGGAAAGATATTAAATATAAAATAAAGGCTACAATGTATATGAGCCAAATCGAAACCAACTCTGTCCTCCTGACAATATATATCTCTTGAATATAAATCATTAAATATATACCAAGAGATATTCCATTCTATAAAAATTCCTATATTTTTGTCACTCGTTCTTTCTAAAATCAATAAACTTCAATATTGGAATATATTGTTTTTTTGAAACCATATTGCCATTTCTCTTTATGCCCTGTGAAAATTGTTATCTCTTTTCAAATTTCATAACTTGGTAGAAGTCACCAATATCTTTCCCAAACTTTTAAGTAGAGTGTATGCATTTTCTCCATTTCTACACAAACGTCTTTTCCTTTTAAAACTTCATGTTGACTCTTATGGTTTTCTCTCTAAATTTAAAAATTATGTTTATTTACATATATATTTCACTCTTCTTGTATATTTCCCATCATAACTTTTTAAAAGTGATTTAAACCTAAAGCTTCTTTTGCAATTTTGATTATTTTATTCTATACCTTGTTTCTTTGATTTCAGCTTAATCATAGTACAGGTTTTATGCTCTAAATATTTTGATAAATAATGTTGTAGATCTATATCAATTTGTAAATAGCAGAGAGAATTATCATAAGTTTAATTATTTTTGTAAATATATTCATGATTTTCCTAATATATATATATTTTTTTCTCTTTTTATTTCGATTACTTTTTTTTTTTTTTGTAAAAATTTTATAACTGTTTCTGTTTAAAAAATGTAAATCGACGCAATTATCCCTAGCCGGGATATCGCGTTTGTGTGTTGAAATAAATAAACAAATAAATATTTTGATAAAATGAAATTTTAAGAATTAAGTTTGTCCGCCTAATACCATCCATGCATTTTCAATTGATTTATTAAGAAAAAATATATTTGAAAGAAATAAAACCCTATTTTATTTTAGCCTGTCAAGTACCCTCTCCGAATTAGACTATCAAACTTTGATAAGAATAATAAACCAATATATTGGAACAATATTGTTGTCCACAAACACAGAACTCTCCAAATAGACTATAGTATATATATTATATAAAAAAAAGTGACCAAACTATATTTAAAACTTGAAATAATAGTATTGTTTTGATAAATAGGGATTTGTATTAGATTAGCAAGCTGAATAAAAATTAAACATAGGAGATAAAAGTTAATTTTTTAAAAAGTTTTTTATTATTTATTTACCTTAAACACACAAAAAAAAATTTTTTACCTCCTATATTATAATATTGTTGCGCTGGTGACCTGAAGCATTGGGAAGAAACATTCGTGAAGTCTTTTTAACGTTTATTCACCAACCAAAAGTTTGGAGGCAAAGCACTTTCTAATTAAAGATTATTGTCTTAAATAATCTTTAAGAACAAAAAGTATAATAATTGAACGATAGGAAATTATAGTAAATAATGATACAAAACTAAATGATGTAAAAATAATTATACATGAAATTTGAAATAAGTTTTAGAAAAGTTATCGTTAAGTCCACGGGAAAAGATGTAGCCAAAACAAATAGGTTTTTAACAGTGACCCGTGAGCATCCGCCTCGAGCCGCGCTCCTCTATAGGCGAAAGTTACGAATGGAAGTATCTCGTCTCAATTCTGATGTCTCTCGTCGATATACATGGCCATCATATCAGCGAGTGTACGGTTCATTCTCTCCGTTTGGCCGTTAGTCTGGGGATGATAACTCGTCGTTTTCTTATGGAGCGTATTGCATATCTTTAGAACTTCTTTGAATAGTATGCTCAAGAAGCAACTACCCCGATCAGATATAACTGTTTTGGGTGCGCCGTGTCGTAATACCACCTTTTGCAAAAAAAAGTCTGCAATTTCTTCCGCCGTCCCGCGGGGTAATGCCGCTGTCTCGATATATCTGGAGTAATAGTCTGTGCATACCAGGATCCAACTATTTCCTCTTCCAGATTTCGGGAATCTCCCCATCAAATCTATTCCCATTTTCTCAAAAGGTCTTGAAGCTGGTGGAATCGGCTGCAACAGTCCTTGAGGCAATTGGGAAGGTGTCTTGCGAAACTGGCATTCAGGACAACTCGATACATATTCTTCCACAGTTTTAAGCATTGAGGGCCAGAAATATTTGCTCTTTAAACGATTGTAAGTTCTTTTAATGCCCATATGACCTGATGTTGGATGGTCGTGCATATTTTCTAAGAGCTCTTTCTGTTTGTTTTTCGGGACTATCAACAACCAAGGATCGCCAGTCACAGAAGGATTTTTCTTGAATAATTTCTTTTTAAATTTGGTGAAGTTCTCTCCATAGCTGTTTGGATTCTGATTTACCAAATTATCGATCTTTTTTATATAAGAATCATAATCATGTTCCTCATAATTAATTGTGGAAATAATTCTTTCCGGGATAGGACATCGTGACAATCCATCTGCATCTAGATGAGTTTTTCCAGACTTGTATTTAATGGTAAAATCATATTCTTGTAGTTCTAGTGACCACCTCGCTAATCGCCCTGCAGGGTTTTTCATTTTTGCCATCCAGCACAGACTATGGTGATCGGTATATATAGTGAATTTTCTTCCGTAAAGATATGGTCTAAATTTTTTAATCGCCCATATGATAGCTAGGCATTCTTTCTCGGTTGTAGAGTAGTTGGTTTCTGCTTTCTGTAATGTCCTGCTTGCATAAGAAATTGGACGCTCTTTAGTGTTTTCGTTTAAATGAACAAGCACTGCTCCAAGTCCTTGGTCGCTTGCGTCTGTGTGGAGGCCTATGGGCTTATTTGGATCGTAATGCGTTAATACTTCAGGAGAGATGAGTTTGTTTTTCAATGAATTAAATGACAACTCTTGTTCTTTACCCCATGCAAACGAATGGTTTTTGCGGGTCAAATTCTGTAAAGGCAATGCAACTTTTGAAAATTCTCTTATAAATCTTCTATAGTATGAACAAAGTCCAAGAAAAGCTCGGACATCTTTGACGGTTCTGGGCGTTGGAAATTTTCTTATACTTATATTTTTTTCTGGGTCTGGCGCGATTCCTTCATTTGAAACGACATGTCCCAAAATAAGAATCTCGGTATATGCAAATCGGCATTTCGAAGCATTGAGTGTCAATCCTGCTGTTTTCAAACATTCTAAGATTGTCTTCAATCTGTTCAAATGGGAATGTAGATCTTCTGAGAATATGATGACGTCGTCGAGGTAACAGAGGCATATTTTCCACTTATGGGTTCTAAGAACAGTATCCATTAATCTCTCGAAAGTTGCTGGCCCGTTGCACAATCCAAAAGGTAGAACATTAAAGTGATAAAGTCCATCAGGAGTGATAAAGGCTGTTTTTTCACGGTCCTGTTCTTCCCCCTCTACTTGCCAGTAGCTTGAGCAAAGGTCGAGTGAAGTAAAGTACCTGGCGCCATGAAGGGAATCGAAGCAGTCATCTATGCGCGGTAGTGGATATTGGTCTTTTACTGTGACTGAGTTCAGATTTCTATAATCCACGCAAAATCTAAATGTTCCATTCTTTTTCTTCACTAGAATTATAGGGGATGCCCATGGACTTGAGGAATGTGAAATAATTCCATTTTTTAACATACTGTTTATTTGATCACTAATTATATTCCGTTCTTTTAAAGATACTCTGTAAGGATTTTTCCTGATGGGGATATCGCTCGTTGTTTTAATTTGGTGTTTAACGAGAGGTGTTCTACCCTTATACTCATCCGGCGCAGTGAACATCTCGCCATATCCACTAAGGAGGGTCAAAACCTGGCTGCGTTCTTCCGGACATAACCCAGGATTTATATCAAAATCAGCTCTAATAGAGGCCACTCTTTGGTTCCCCGTCTGGTACAGTCTGTCTACCTCCGAAAGTATTCCTATCTTCGTGTTCCGGAAAAGTTTTACAGGTTTGTTCGTACCGTTTAAAATCCATATGGTCAAATATTTCTATGTATTAATCAATAGGGATCTGGTTGTTATAAGACTATATTTGGATGTCAGAGAAGGAATATTCTCAATTAGTATTTCTCTGCCTGTAATGCTAGTCTTACTATATCCTTTTACTAAACATAAACAATATTCAGGAATGATTTTATCCTCAGCTATATGAGCATATCTTAAAGTTGATTCATTTTGGTCAAATATATTTGGGGATTCCACCCACAAAGTATTATTTTGACAATTTATTAGTGCTTTATTTTGACTTAAAAAGTCATCTCCAAGGATTATTACAGGGTTGCATTTTTTTAAGATAATCATTTCTATTTCATATTCTTTCTTATTGATTTTAAATTTAACTCTTGACTTCCCTATTGCATTGAGTTTTTGATTATCTGCTGATTTTAATTTTAGATTTTTATCGGGTATGATTTTTAATTCGAGCTTCTTAACAAGTTCCTCATCAATGCAACTGACCATTGCTCCGGTGTCTATCAGTCCTTCTATTGGCATTCCTTTTATTACAATGCGAATGGTTTTGTTTTTCTGAAGATTTACAATTAAATTTATTCTATCACCGGAGAGTCGCGATCCTTTTGACTTAATTAGTTTTTTGAAGCTACCCCTAGAGTAGGGAAGTCTTCCTCACTATGAATGTCGAAATCTGGATCCTCTCGCTCCCTATCCTCGATGCCTCTACAATTCTTTAGGTATTCCTCATGTTTTAAATTTGTTCGTCTATAGACCTCGTATATTGTCTTCGGATAGGTCTGATATTGTAGTTTTGGTGTTGGGGCTTATACGGGCAATACCTCGAAATATGTCCTTGTTCCGAGCAGTTCCAACAGATTCTTTTGTCAACCTGATACTGTCTTCGATAATAAGTATTAGGACGTGTGGATCTTTGCTCGTTGTTGCGATTTTGTTGAGGTGGGGGTGAATTTCGCAGATTAACGCCACTTGTTCCTGCTCTAGTTTCAATTATTCTTTTTCCCTCGAATTTACTCGGAATTATATTTTGCCTTCCATAGTCAGTTGGGCGCTCGTTCGATATTTGGGGTTTCTCGTTTGAAGGTCGTGCTAAACCTCTATAGTTGTTATAATTATATTTTCTTGTTTGAAATGGTTGGATAGGATTAGATCTTTGTCTGCAGCTTCTTCTCTGTTCGAAGTCAACCAGATGTTGATCAATGTGTCTTGCTAGTTCCAAGAATTCTTTAACTGTACTGCAAGGTGTCATTAATACGACGAGCGAGAGATATTTGTTCAGACCAGTTTTCATATAATAAAGTTTATCCTCAGCGGACATTTTAGAGTTTACCTTGTTGCACAAGTTGAGTACATCTTCAGCGTATCTTAGAGTAGATTCATTATATCCTTGTACTCTATTCTGGAGCTCCATGATTAATTTAAATTTTGTCGTATCTGCAATCTTAAAGTCTTGCATCAGTGTTTTCTTAAAGGTTGTCCAATTTGAAAATATTTGGGGGGTGTTTAGCTTTGCCCATTTTTTTGCAGGACCTTTCAGGTAACTTCTGGCATATGCCAGCATCACGTCCTCGGGCCATCGCTGCTGTCTTGCTAAAAGCTCGAGTTCTTCTAGCCACTCTGCTGGGTCCTCTTCAGAATACCCTCCGAAAAATTCTAGGCTTGGAGGTGGTGGCTGACAGAAAAAGACGTTGTTATTCCACGAGGCGGCATCTTCAGGATCAATGCGTCTTGTTGGCGAGGCGCTAAAAGATCTAACTGGTGGCAGGCCTTGTGTTCGAATGCTTCTTCTTGGGTTGGAAACAGCATCTCCACCAGTGTTGCGCTGGTGACCTGAAGCACTGGGAAGAAACATTCGTGAAGTCTTTTTAACGTTTATTCACCAACTAAAAGTTTGGAGGCAAAGCACTTTCTAATTAAAGATTATTGTCTTAAATAATCTTTAAGAACAAAAAGTATAATAATTGAACGATAGGAAATTATAGTAAATAATGATACAAAACTAAATGATGTAAAAATAATTATACATGAAATTTGAAATAAGTTTTAGAAAAGTTATCGTTAAGTCCACGGGAAAAGATGTAGCCAAAACAAATAGGTTTTTAACAGTGACCCGTGAGCATCCGCCTCGAGCCGCGCTCCTCTCTCCTAACAATATATAGAATTGTTAAATTACGTTATACAATCATAAGCTGCATTATATTGTATTATAAATTACTCTATATAATATTTACGAACGGAAAAATATGTCCAGGATAGCTTAGTGGACATGGCATCTGCCCGGTAAGCGGAACACTGTGGGTTCGTTTCCCATCCCTGGACAATTTTAATTTTCCGTTTATCATTACTCTTCACAATTCATCTTATCATACTTCATCCTTAAGGTTAGAAATAATCGTTATTTCTCCTTAAATAAATTTCGATTTTTCGTTCAAAAGAAACATTTGCGGTATAATTGTCAAATTTCGTACTACAATCATAATCCGCATTATATTGTATTATAATATATATATGTTATATAAAAATATTATTTTATTTTAAATTATAATTTCATAGATTCAAATACTCTGCTAAATCGACCGCCAGAGGTCACTCTTCCCCTATAAAAACTCGTTTTTGTTTTATCCCAATGGCCTCGCAATTTGCATCTTCATTCGTCTCAAAAATTCTGCTTATTCATTTATCTATTTAGAAATTAAAAAATTAAAATATATATATATTTTTTTTTCTTACAACGATTGACGTACCAGTCATGGCTCCCTCTAGGAAGAAGAAGAAGAATGCCGAGAAGCCCATCGTAACCCTCGCCCAACTGGAGATGGAGAACGAAGAGGTGAATCAGAACTTCGAGCAGAAAATACAGAATCCTCACCCTACCTCTCGATTTTACCTGCTCCAAAGCCTAATGGAATTCATCAACTTACGGTCTGAGCAGATCAAGGCCCTCATTGCCGAGGTAGAGAACCTCTCTGGCACCCTCGCGTCCTTTAAGGAACTGGACGAAATCAAGCTACAGACTGCCTGCCAAAGTACTCAAACCAGCCCTGTTCCTTCCTGCAAGGGAACCAGCACTCGGACTGACCCCACCAAGCCCGCCACTCCCGCTCCTACTAAAAGGAAGCACCCTGAGGCTCCCTACCCGCCCTCAAAGAGGACCAACTTGAAAGGTCCCACAAAACCTGCGCCTTCCCGTGTCTCCAAGCCTGCGGCCGCCCAAGTGGTCCTCCACGGGGAAAAATCGGCGGACCACACAGTGGTCATCTCTGACGACCCACAGTCTGACCCAAGAGCAATGCTTAAAGCTGTCCGCGCTGCCCACACTCTACCCCAAGGCGTTTGGGCCTCCCTGCGAACCAAAGGGAAGCTTGTCCTCCACTCCAGCAACCCCGATACCATCCCAGCTGTTACCACCTCCCTGGCCAACAAGCTGGATGGCATGAAGGTCCGCCAACAGAAGGTGATCCTGCCTCGCATCTGCCTCTTCAAAGTGGATGAGGAAACATCCAACTCCACCATTGAAGAGACGCTGCTGGAAACCCCTGCTGTCAGCCAACTCCCCGGGGACAAGGTGGTGCGCGTGGCGCATCGTTCTGCACCCAGAAACGGGACCTGCACCGCCTTCATCGAGGTGGACCTCACAACCTTCAGAGCTCTGGGCAATCGTGGAAGGATCGTGGTGGACGGAGTGATCCTCAACTTCGAGGAGTCCATCCGCGCACGAATCTGCTTCCGCTGTTGTGGCTTCGGCCACAATTCTGCCCAATGCACCAGAGCTCCCACGTGCTTCCACTGCGGTGAAGGCGGCCATGAAGGCCGTGCCTGCACCTCCGTTGCCGACCGGCACACTTCCAAGTGCGCCAACTGCTGTGCCAAGGGCCTCCCAGAGAAGCACGAGGCGAGAGCCTCAAGCTGCCCCATCTTGAAGCTTAGAGCCCTCAAGTTCTAGGCTTCCAGGACATCCTGCCTCCTCAACTGGCCTCCATCCAGGCTTCATACACATCAAGGCGCTGTTTCCCTGACCTCTCCAGCTTCCTCCCCCCCCCTGCGATGACACCTCCACTGCCAGATCCTAGGATCCCTTGCCACCAGATCGCGTTCTGCAGCCATAGTAGGGCTAGAAGACCTTATTTGTAGGCCAATTAGCCCGGATTCTCAAGAAACCTCTTCTTGCCATTCGGGGCTCAAAAATCATTCATTTTGGTTAGCAGCCCCGTAAAATAAAGATATTTTCTCTATCCCAATGGCCGGCTCAAAACTTTTGTACATTATGTAAATAATCTTTTGTTTTCCTTATTCTACTCACCTTAAGCCAGGCAGTACTTTTATCAAATTATGTTCTTTTATATATTTCTTAGCTCAAATAAAGAAATCTCTGATCAGGACTTTATATTTTCAAGATTATTATTCAACCACGACTACACTACCATAGCTTAATTCTCAAATAACCAAAATCAAGATAATCTCAACAATTCCAAAATTAACAGAAAATCTCATTCATCTTTATTTATAACATATATACTAATGAAAAAATTATTGTATATGTAACATTCACACTTTAGAAGATTCCTAGCAAAACACCGTTTATTTCTCTAGTAATATAATTAAAAGCTTTATTTCTATTGTCAGCTTTAAAAATGAAGCTAACAGTGTGAGACCATAATCTCAAGAGATGTTTTAATCAAGACAGATAAACTTTATTTCTAATTAAATTTTAGAGCAAACTCATGTCACACCTCAGTAATTGTCAGCAGGTCTACACGGAATGCCTTTTCTTTTGGAGAGAAAAGCTTTCAAATTCGTGGTTAAGAGAAATTAAGACAAGTTTGCCAAGACGGAATCCTGTAAGAATTCAAAGATAGATTTGGACACAAGAGTATTTGATGATAACTAGTTATCTTTCCTATATGTTTGCATTCGTAAACCTTTAGAAATTATTTTTAGAGATTAACATATATTTATTTGAAAAATAGTACAAATGTAATATTGTACTGGGTTAAGGTGCATAAATTAAGAAAAAGGCATCTCCTTATCGTGTAACTGAAAGTTGCTGATGGCTTGCGCCATCTATCGGAATAAATATCAACTATTCTCGTTGATTTTTAATTATTCCAGTATAATTATTAATTATATTTATTATATTATATATTAATAATAAATTATTCTGGAATAATTAAAAATCAACGAGAATAGTTGATATTTATTCCGATAGATGGCGCAAGCCATCAGCAACTTTCAGTTGCACGATAAGAAGATGCCTTTTTCATAATATATTTATTTGTAAAACGACATATGAAGATTATCCCGCATGTGTTTCTTTTCAACGAAAAATCAAAATTTATTTCAAGGAGAAATAACGTTTATTTCCAACCAACGGATTTCTCCTTGAAATAAATTTTGATTTTTCGTTGAAAAGAAAAAACTTGCGGGATAATTTTCAAATGTCTTTTTACAATCACAAGCCGCATTATATAATATATTTAAATTTTACACAAATAAATTTACTGGCAATGCGTTTCTTTTAAATATCATCTAATATTATCTCTACAGACCTTACTGCAATGATATGAGTTATTGAATGAGAGGGCTTGGCTCATCAGTAGTGAACCCTCTCAGCGGTTTCGTCAATTTAATCTCTAGACCGCTCTACTATTGTATTGGAATGGTTTGGAGTATACCCTGTATTTTCTATGGAAGGCAGCTTAGGGGTGTTTAGTGAACTATGGACATAAGCTTATAGGTCTGTAGAGGTACATACATATAATTTCAAGGTATTGCATCGAGCAAAGCTCTTCCGCAAAATATGTTTTCATAACCAATATATATTAGTAAATTAAATTTAATTGCCATCTATCGTTAAAATTTTACACAAATAATTAACGATAGATGGCAATTAAATTTAATTTACTAATATAATATATTTATTTTAAAACGAAAATAGCAAATATACCGCGAATGTTTCTTTTATACAAAAATCGAAATTTATTTAAAAGAGAAATAGCGACCCTTTCTAACTTTTGAATGAAGTATGAGAGGGTGAAAATATGAAGAGTAATGGCGAACGGAAAAACAAAAGTGTCCTTCCCGCCCCTGGACACTTTTGTTTTTCCGTTCGCCATTACTCTTCATATTTTCACCCTCTCATACTTCATTCAAAAAGTTAGAAAGGGTCGCTATTTCTCTTTTAAATAAATTTCGATTTTTGTATAAAAGAAACATTCGCGGTATATTTGCTATTTTCGTTTTACAATCATCAGCCGCGTTATATTGTATTTAAAAAATATATTTATTTATTAAAAACAAAAAGGTTTATCCTGACCTGTGACATAAGCATTTTTAAATGGCAGAGAGTGCCTTCTAGTGGAAAATTCCATATATATATATATAAAGATACTTTTTATCTTTAAAAATAATATTCAGTTGGTCTTCCAATCTATAAATAAAATATATATATAAATTAGCTAGTTATATGTTTAGCCAAATGATATAATAGTAAATATATTATCATTTGATCCCAATTATAGGCCTTTTTAATAATATATATAATCATAATAATAATATATATATCTATAATTAAAAAGGCATATATTGGATCTGAAAATAATTTATTTCACCAATATTTCAGTTGGCTTAACGTCAACCTTTATCAAGGTATTATAACATATATAATGTGTGTCAACAACAGTGCCGCTGAGTTTGTTGTTGACACACATTAAAATGTTATAACACCTTGATAAAGGTTGATGTTCAGCCAACTGAAATATTGGTAAAATAAATGATATTTTGATCCAATATATGCCTTTTTAATTAAAGATTTTATTATGGATTGCTCTATTTTCAAAAAATATATATCTATATTCTGGCCATAGATTTGGCAGATTGTCAAGATTCCATAAGATCCCGTGTGGATCTCATGGAATAAAGTCCGCCCTAGACTGACGAGGGCCATTAGCCCGAAACCATTGTCTCTAGGTGGACGCTTCTCAGTTTGCCAGAGCTGGTGTTGTGGCTTTGTCACCGACCCGAGGCCACTAGTCACGGCGACGGTCAATAGATTGCGTCAGGTTTTGACGTTTATTTTGACGGGAGAGGCGCCCTATGCTTCTATATATATATATTGTTTTGAAAATAGAGCAATCTATATTTAAGTAATTAGATAATAAAAAGGCATTTATTGGATTTAATAAAAGGTTGGCGTTCAGCCAGCCGAAATATTGGCAAAATAAATCTTTTATTAAATCCAATATATAGGCCTTTTTATTATCTAATATATATTTAGCACGGTATACCGATTATCAAAATCCAGCATAGAAATAAATACTAGCAGGGGCTTGAATGGCTAATCCATGACAAAAAATTCGCTTCAAATTCTAAGAGGCAAGCATTCAGATATATTGTTGCACCAAGTTGCAGCTTTGCAGGGTCATCGACCTTGGTTTCTTGGTGTTATACACCGAGCGGGTTTCTATACTTAAAGCAAATAAATAAAAGTAAATAAAAATAAATTACCTTTTAAAGCTATTGTGTTTATTTATTCTTCCTCGTAGTTCGTGATCTTGAGACTTCCTCTAGGTCCTCTCTCTCTCCAATAACCAATCAAAATATATGTACAATAACAATATTACAAAAGGAATGAAACTATAAAAAGGAAATGATACCCCTGTATATAATCTGTTTTAAATAAATATGAAATATCATAGAATATTAACACAAAGCAATAACGCGCCATCTATACATATAAAATGAAAAGATTTAAAAGCACGAATGTTTCTTTTATACACAATACTAACTTCTATACTGCCCTTACTGCAATGATCCAAGCCCTCCCAATATATTTTTTCATCGCAGTAAGGGCAGTAGAAGTTTGTATTATGTATAAAAGAAACATTCGTGCTTTTAAACCCTTTCATTTTATATCATAGAATATTTTGAATAAATGTAGGGCGTATTAAAATTGATGAAACAATGTGTTAATTCAGCTCCAATTGTCACATGCGAGATGACAATTAATCCATCAATGTCACCAATAGCGGTGGGAGTAAGGAACGGTTGGGAATGTCACCCGGTCTATTGATCAACGAGGGTATTTCACAGGGCCAACCAGCCTCATCGGTGCCTAGAACGGAAGTACAATTAGGAGAAGTACAATCTGTTAGAGCGCTATTGATTGGCTCCAGGTATCATTAAAGTTTCATTGATCAACAATAGCCACATGGAGTCTTAGTTGTCAGACTTGACACCACACTCTAGAAGCAGCTAGATCTTACCTTGGATATACGGTTAGATTATAGGATAATTATTACTTATAATGTTATTTTAATTAATGTTATATATGAAAATTAGAAACTATTTCAGACGCGTAATATTCTTTTTGAAATTAAACAATTTCTACTGCAGTAATTAACTTTATTAACATTCTATAACGCGATATCCAAAACTCAAGAGATATTTGCGTCAATACATTTCTTTACATCATATCAAATTGACTATATACAACCTTGGTATGGTAGATTAAACTGGCGAAACCGCTGGGAGGGTTCACGACTGATGAACCAGGCCCTCCCATTAATTTTTCCATTGCAGTAAAGTGGACGCAAAAAGCGTCCACCTAGAGACCATGGTTTCGGGCTAATGGCCCTCATCAGTCTAGAGCGGACTTTATTCCATGAGATCCACACGGGATCTAATGGAATCTTGACAATCTGCCAAAAAGGTGTTTAGATGGCAAAGTGGCTGGGCCATATCTATGGCTAAAATATAGATGGAAATTTTGCCGGGAATAAATTTGTCTAAAGAGACAAGGGTCGCCTCTCCCGTCAAAATAGACGTCTAAAGCCAGACGCCATCTATTGACCGTCGCCGCAACTAGCGGCCTCGGGTCGGTGACAAAGCCACAACATCAACTTTGGTAAACTGAAAAGCGTCCACCTAGAGACGTTTGCCAAAGCTGATGTTGTGGCTTTGTCACCGACCCGAGGACGTTAGTTGAGGCGACGGTCAATAGATGGCGTCTGGTTTTAGACGTCTATTTTGACGGGAGAGGCGACCTTTTTCTCTTTAGATCAATTTCCTCCCGGCAAAAAAAATTCCATCTACATAATAAAATATAATACAATTACTTATTTACTTACTACAATTACATTTCAGTATTATACATAACGGCGAATAATATTGGTATTTCATTTTTTTTACAAGTAAACTTTTGGGACAACCTTGTGGTCACATCATCCAATTTGTCATTCAGTTCACGACGTTTTGGTGTCTCTCGCTGTCATTATCGACTGTTATGTTTTGTAAAGTTTATAGACATCAGAGTTAAGAATATGCTCCCCAATATGTAAAAATTTGGTTATAAATATAATTTTTTTTTTGCTTATCCCTAGTACACGTTGTACAAGCCATGATAATCATGGTAGGTTGAAGTAGGCGATTGCTTTTACTGTAAGTACGCCACATGTCTACACATGTGAAAAGCAGTTCGACTTTACACTAACAAATGTGCCAGAGCCCCGTTTGGTTACTTGCACTCGCTGGTGGGGTTGGACTTTTGCAAGAATCGGTGGCCATTGGAGCATTTTTTTTAAATCAGAAAAAAGTGCCCAATGCGGAAATCGAACTGAGGTCGTAGCGGTCGAAAACCAACGGTCTAGACCATCCTTCCACACCGATCCTCCGCTATATAACCTTTCGTAACATAAGACGCAACAAACAACGTGGGCGAGGATGACATAATCACTGGATCAACCAATTAATCTTAAACTGTCGCCAATCCATCTTTGATGTCACACGCCTCCCTTGATCCTTAAAATAGACGCTCCGGATAGACGCTTCGAGTTGTGGAAAATTTCCAGAAAAGTAGATGCATGCATGGATTACATCTAACTATGGTTCTAACATTATCAACGGTGGGGACTTCGTGAGCCCCGAGCCGCTACGGTAACCGTGAAGGCATACAGGGAAGAGCATTGCTCGAAGCAAATATTTGAATGTAATTCTACTGTCCTATAAACTTATGTCCATAGTTTTCTTGAAAACTATTTCTGCGATTCCATCCTTCAGTACTGCGTATATAAGCAGAATCGTCCAATACAGTATTAGAGCTATGAGAAGTTGGTTTGGTGGATTAAATTGGCAAAACCTCTGGGAGGATTTACCACTGATGAGCCAAGCCCTCCCAATATATTTTTTTCATCGCAGTAAGGACAGTAGAAGTTTGTATTATGTATGAAAGAAACATTCGTGCTTTTAAATCCTTTCATTTTATATGTATAGATGGCGCGTTATTGCTTAGTATTAACTCTGAAATGTGGCTAACGGGGCAATGGCACCCCCCTTTTTATGGAGACATGGGCAAGATACCCCCACTACATTATCAATACCCTCTCTGCTTAATCTTTACCTTCACAAGTTAAGTTTTATTTCCAGTTTGAATCATTTTTATAATTAATATCCTTGTTTTTTTATCGTATCACATATATAGTTTTATTTTATTGCAACATACAAAACGTGATATCCCAACTAGGGATAATTGCGTCGATTTACATTTTTTTAAACAGAAACAGTTATAGACATATTATACAAGAAAAAAAATAATTAAAAATAAAAAAGAGAAACAGTAATATACTGTATATTAGGAACTTGAACCTTTCAGGTTAGAAAGATAATCATAAATATATCTACAAAAATAGTTAAACCTATGATAATTCTCTCTATTATTTACAAATTGATATAGATCTACAACATTATTTATTGTCTGTTGTCTAGCGCTAAAGAAGAATGGACATTCCAGCAGTAGGTGTCTTGAGTCCTGGAATTCGTTGCCACAATGACAGATAGTCTTCAACCGCTCCAATTTTTGATAAAAATCCCTTAAAATTTCCATGGCTCATTGTAAACTGGGTATTATAAAATTTGGAACGGAAAAATGTTAGAATTCCAAACGAGAAAAAGCTTTGGAATGTTTCATTTGTTTTTAGAAATAATTCAGACATTTATGCATTTAAAAATGATCTAATTATACTTGGAGCATGTGGCATATATAGTTTGTACAGCTGAATAAAATCATGGAATTATTCCAAATTTAAGGTGATCTCAACCCGTAATTTACTGAACTATAACCATCTTCAAATATATAACCAGTTTGAATTACTTCGGAATTACAAGATATCTATCTAACAACCACGAAGGCGGAAGTATGGGACGACCCATGTATAGCAGCGATGCCTGCTGAAAATGTTCCAAGATTTCAACTGCCAAACTCAACTTCTTAAATTGACTTGGCCAGCTTCCACACCACCATGGAATTTATATTACAGTTTTATTTACAACATTCACAAATATTTAAGACGTTTATAAACCATAATACGAATATTGATTCAACAATTGTTATGTAAATCCATATTTTATAGATGGGGGTTGGTGAAAGATTGCTACAAACCGTCGAATTTTGACCGACACGTCCCGGGATGGAATTGCTCATTGGACAATATTTTCTAAGAAATGGAAACATTTAAACACGAATGTTTCTTTTGAATATAGAACAAGCTTCTACTGTCCTTACTGCGATGAAAAAAAAATTGGGAGGACTTGGCTCATCAGTTGTAAACCCTCCCAGCGATTTCGCCAATTTATTCTACCTGATCGCATCTATAGAGCTCTAATACTGTATTGGATTATTCTGCTTATATATGCTACACTGAAGGGTGAAATCTTACCTATTAAGACAGTGGAATTACATATAAATACAAATTTCTGTATTTGCTTTGAGCAATGGTCTTCTGCAAACAATAAGTACAAGGCCAGTTAGGCATAATTAATTATCAAAATTCAAAACTATTATAGACGCGTATGATTCTTTTTAAAAACAAACAATTTCTACTGCCCTTACTTCAATGGAAAAATTAATGGGAAGGCCTGGCTCATTAGTGGTGAACCCTCCCAGCGGTTTCGCCAGTTTAATCTACCAAAGACACAATTTGATATTTGTGGAAGAGCGATTACTCGAAGAACTTTATATATTTATAATTGTATGTAATTCTGCTCTCCTCAAGGCTTATGTCCATAGTTCATCTAAAATACCCATTCAAAGAGTCTAGCACCAGTATCACTATAAAAGGAAGTTCCAAAAATGCAATAAAACAGTGGTATGGTAGATTAAACTGGCGAAACCGCTGGGAGGGTTCACCACTGATGAGCCAGGCCCTCCCATTAATTTTTCCATTTCAGTAAGGGCAGTAGAAATTGTTTATTTTTAAAAAGAATCATACATGTCTATAATAGTTTCGAATTTTGATAACAGATGGCGCGCTAATGCATCATAATATAATTAATTATAAGACGATAACGTGCCATCTATATATAAGGAAATTTATTTCTGAATAAAAAATTTGCTTCAATGGCCCCTCTGATTTTTATAAAAGCCCAGCTCCACCAGTAAAAAAAGGTTCAAGTAACAAAGCAAGGATCTGGGCTACACAAAGTCGCGAACTGCTTTTCATATGTATAAACAAGTGATATACCGTGGTTAACCACCAAGTTTTTGAGTGAAATAAATGCATTAATTTGATTATCAATCCATAAGGTATTAATGGAATTAAGATAATTTTATCTTAAAATAACCCCACATTCGAGATAAAAAATAATATATATATTTGTTTTCTAAAATTTCAATATCACCGATTGAATAAATATTATTTTTATTTGAAATAATTATTTCATATACTGTAGAACCTCCCTTTAGCGGACATCTCTCCACAAAGGACAGTTTTCATTTGCAAAATTACCATTTTTATTATTTAGAAACTCTCTGGTAAGAGGACACCACTACCTAAAGAATACTTTTGCTCTGCAATTAGGTGTTCTTTACAAGGAGGTTCTACTGTATATATGTTATATAAAATATTATTTTATTTTAAATTATAATTTCATAGATTCAAATACTCTGCTAAATCGACCGCCAGAGGTCACTCTTCCCCTATAAAAACTCGTTGTTGTTTTATCCCAATGGCCGGCTCAAACCTTTTGTACATTATGTAAATAATCTTTTGTTTTCCTTATTCTACTCGCCTTAAGCCAGGCATTACTTTTATCGAATTATGTTCTTTTATATATTCCTTCAGTTCAATTAAATTACTGATTAAAATTATTTTTATTATCATACTTTCAAGATTTAACCACGACTGCATTACCATTGCCATAATCCTCAACATGATCTAAATTCAAGCAGGAAATCTCTATTCATTTTTATTTATAACATATATATATACTTCCATATTGTTGCACCAAGTTGCAGCTTTGCAGGGTTATCGACCTTGGTTTCTTCCTTCTTGGTGTTATACACCGAGTGGGTTTCCATACTTAAAGCAAATAAAGAAAAGTAAATAAAAATAAATTACCTTTTAAAGTTATTGTGTTTATTTATCCGTTGTCTTCCTCGTAGGTCGTGATCCGTAGTCTTGGTCTAGGTCCTCTCTCGCTCCAATAACCAATCAAGATATATGTACAATAAATATTACAAAAGGAATGAAACTATAAAAAGGAATGATGATAATATAAATAATCTGTTTTAAATAAATATTAACTATCATAGAATATTTTGAATAAGTGTAGGGCGCATTAAAATTGATGCAACAATTTGAATGTGTTAATTTTATTGTAATAAATTAAAATTATGATAAGAAAAGTTAGTTAGAGATTAACTGATTCTAGTTAAAGTTTGTTGATATCACGCTTTTTGCGTTAAATCGTCTGAACATTATATATTTCTTAGTTTATGTTCGGTCGAAATAGAAGACACTGATGACCGAAGGTATACTCAGGGTTCTGTACAAAGCCAATGGCCTTCTCTATATGGGGAAGTGTATGGCACCCGACAATATGAACCAGCAAGCACTAAATAGAATTAGTTTAGCTTAACTAACTTTTCTTACCATAATTTTAATTTATTACAACCAAATTAACACATTCATAAGGAAGTAAATATATATATATATGTTATGAATTTTTGGTTTGTTGTTGAAAAAGATAGAATTGGAGGTCCAGTCGTGAAAAAAAGATAGTTATTTACCCATCAAGTAGTTTTTATTTTGAATTACTTGAAGTAAATTACACATAAAATTATTTATCACAGTAATATAGAATTTATAAAATGAATTCTATATTCGTGAATTGAAAAAATAGGTAGGGTTAACTATACGTATTTACAACAATAATTAAAGTGGTGTGTTCTAAATCTAAGGTCAAAAATAAAAGAATAGTCAATGATGAAAATAAAATACATGTTTTTTTATTAAATAAAATAATGGAATTTTAGATTATATAATATACTAGACGAAAGGCCCGGGCAACGCCCGGGGTTTACCCGAGTGCGAATATATTTCAAAAACGTTGTCTTGGGTGGCCGCTATAGACAGGGTGGTCTGTATAGACAGGTGGATGTATCACACAGCTGATAATAGGGTTGCCTAGAGTGACCGCTATAGACAGGGTGGTCTGTATAGACAGGTGGATGTATCACACAGCTGTAAAGTGGTCGCTATAGACAGGGTGGTCTGTATAGACAGGTGTATGTATCACACTTCTGATAACAGGGTTGCCTAAAGTGACCGCTATAGACAGGGTGGTCTGTATAGACAGGTGGATGTATCACACAGCTGATAACAGGGGTGTCTAGGGTGGTCGCTATAGACAGGGTGGTCTGTATAGACAGGTGAATGTAACACACTGATGATAACAGGGTTGCCTAAAGTGACCGCTATTGAGGGGAGGTCTGTATAGACAGGTGGGTGGTCGCTATAGACAGGGTGGTCTGTATAGACAGGTGAATGTAACACACTGATGATAACAGGGTTGCCTAAAGTGGCCGCTGTAGACAGCGTGGTCTGTATAGACAGGTGGATGTATCACACAGCTGATAACAGGGTTGTCCAGGGTGGTCGCTATAGACAGGGTGGTCTGTATAGACAGGTGTATTTATCACACTGATGATAACAGGGTTGCCAAGAGTAGCCGCTATAGACAGGGTGGTCTGTATAGACAGGTGGATGTATCACTCAGCTGATAACAGGGTTGCCTAGGGTGACCGCTATGACAGGGTGGTCTGTATAGACAGGTGGATGTATCACTCAGCTGATAACAGGGTTGCCTAGGGTGACCGCTATGACAGGGTGGTCAGTATAGACAGGTGGATGTATCACTCAGCTGATAACAGGGTTGTCTAGAGTGGCCGCTATAGACAGGGTGGTCTGTATAAACAGGTGGATGTATCACACAGCTGATAATAGGGTTGCCTAGAGTGGCCGCTATTGACAGGGTGGTCTGTATAGACAGGTGAATGTATCACACAGCTGTAGAGTGGTCGCTATAGACAGGGTGGTCTGTATAGACAGGTGTATATATCACACTGCTGATAACAGGGTTGCCTAGAGTGACCGCTATAGGCAGGGTGGTCTGTATAGACAGGTGGATGTATCACACAGCTGATAACAGGGTTCTCTAGAGTGGCCGCTATAGACAGGTGTATGTATCATACAGCTGATAACAGGGTTATCTAGAATGGCCGCTATATACAGGGTGGTCTGTATAGACAGATGGATGTATCACGCTGATAACAGGGTTATCTAGAATGGCCGCTATATACAGGGTGGTCTGTATAGACAGGTGGATGTATCACACAGCTGATAACAGGGTTGTCTAGGGTGGTCGCTATAGACAGGGTGGTCTGTATAGACAGGTGGATGTGGATGTATCACACAGCTGATAACAGGGTTGTCTAGAGTGGCCGCTATAGACAGGTGTATGTATCACACAGCTAATAACAGGGTTATCTAGAATGGCCGCTATATACAGGGTGGTCTGTATAGACAGGTGGATGTATCACGCTGATAACAGGGTTATATAGAATGGCCGCTATATACAGGGTGGTCTGTATAGACAGGTGGATGTATCACACAGCTGATAACAGGGTTGTCTAGGGTGGTCGCTATAGACAGGGTGGTCTGTATAGACAGGTGGATGTATCACACGGCTGATAACAGGGTTGTCTAGAGTGGTCGCTATAGACAGGGTGGTCTGTATAGACAGGTGTATGTATCACACAGCTGATAACAGGGTTGTCTAAGGTGACCGCTATAGACAGGGTGGTCTGTATAGACAGGTGGATGTAACACACTGCTGATAACAGGGTTGTCTAGAATGGCCGCTATAGACAGGTGTATGTATCACACAGCTGATAACAGGGTTGTCTAGAGGGGGGGCGGGCAGGGAGGTCACGTGTTTGCTGGCAGCCAATGGGCGGGCATTCTATCCGTGAGCTTCAGACAGACAGACAGACAGACAGAATAAGGCAAATATATAAGTAGATACACTGCGTGACATTGAAAATGGAACACCAAGAAATAGTGGCCAGAAAGTGATGAAACTCGGCAGACAGAGAGAGACAGGGACGAACAATAAGTGATCTTTATTTCAAAATGATAGTCATAATACAGAGAGCGAGAACGGCGTCGGCTTAGTAGCAAGTAGGACCACCGCGGACGGCGATGCACGCAGCAACACGTCTAGGTAGAGAGTCAATCAGAGTACGGATGGCGTCCTGAGGGATGGCTCTCCATTCCCTCTCAACCATTTGCCACAGTTCGTCTTCTGAACGCGGCTGTGGCAAGGCATGCAAACGGTGTCCAATGATGTCCAAGACGTGCTCGATTGGTGAGAGATCAGGAGAGTACGGTGGCCAGGGAAGCATCTGTACATCTTGCAGAGCTTGTTGGCTAATGCGAGCAGTGTGCGGTCGGGCGTTATCCTGCTGATAAAGGGCATTGGGTACCCCCTGAAGGTAGGGGAGTGTCACCGGTCGCAGCACATCATCAACGTATCGTTGAGCCGTCATTGTGCCCTGAATACGAAGTAAAGGTGACCTGGAATAATACGCGATTGCGCCCCAAACCATGATTCCACGTTGTCGCACGGTGGGGCGTTCCACAATTGCTGCCGGATTGGACCTTTCTCCACGTCGACGCCACACGCGTACACGGCGACTATCACTGGACAAGCAGAAACGCGACTCATCTGAGAACACGACCCTGTGCCATTCCGTCATCCACGTCGATCTAGCCCGGCACCATTCCAAACGTTGGCGCCTATTAGGTGGGGTCAATGGCAGTCTTCTTAGCGGACGGCATGAGTGCAAGCCATTAGCAACCAATCGACGGGAAATGGTTCTGGTCGAGATGGAATGATCTAGGGTGTCTTGCACATGTTGCAGGATGGCGGTACAAGTGGCTTGTGGGGCCGCCACTGCTTGTCGAAGGATACGCCGATCCACACGTGCTGACGTCACTCTGGTTGCACCGACATTCCTATAAATTGCCATATTTCCTTGTTCCAACCATCTTCTTCACAGTCGGAGCACCGTGGACGCACCAAGGTGTGTATCAGCTGCGATTTGACGTATGGACCAACCTGCCCTTTTCAGTCCGATCACCATGCCCCTCGTAAAAGCGTCTGTCTGCTTGAACTGCCTCCGTTTACGATGACCTGGCATTTTCTGTTATTACACGTGTCTTTTGACACAAGAACAAAATTTCTACAATGATTTTCCTTGAAGAAATAACGACACGAATACTGTCCTTTCTGCAAGTTCCTTCCCTTATATCTTACTCCATGTGCGCACGAGAGCTGCGCATTTCACATCATTTGCATTACTCGGTTAGGCGCGTCTACCCTGAAATTTGCATAATTTTCTGGCCACTATTTCTTGGTGTTCCATTTTCAATGTCACGCAGTGTATATGTTATATAAAAATTGTATTTAATTTTACAATTATAATTCCCTGATCAAATTACTCTGTAAGGTCGACCACCAGATATCGCGGTTTTCCATATATAAACCCATTGTTGTTGTTTCCTGTTGGCCGGCTCAAATCTTTCTGTAGATATGTAAATAAGTCTTTTTTTTATATATTCTTCTCGCCTTAAGTCAGGCAGTACTTTCTCAAATTATGTATTTTATATTGTATAAGCTCAATTAAAGCTATTCTGATCTAAACTATTTTTATTAATATTATCACGATTGTAATATCACAAATATATACTCATGAATCCCTAAACAACCTAAGAATATTCTATATCAAACAAATTTATCATAATATGTATATGTAGAAAATCGAGCAATCTATTTTAAATACTTTGAATGATTAACGCTTTTTTTGTATCAAAAATATTCATTATATCTTCTAATATTTCGAGGAGGCTGTTCTTCTATCTACCTCGGGGATCACGTGGATGTTTACCGGGTTAGAATCCCCGAGGAAGATAGGCGAAAAGCCTCATCAAAATTTTGGAAGTTATAATAAATATTTTGATACAAAATAAGTGTTAATCATTATAAATATATGTGTATATGGTACAGTAGAACCTCCCTGTAACGGACACCTAATTGCAGAGCCAAAGTGTCCTTAGGGAGAGGTGTCATCTTGACGGAGAGTTACTAAATAGTAAAAATGATAATTTTGCTAATGAAAACTGTCCGTTGTGGAGAGGTGTCCGCTAAAGGGAGGTTCTACTGAATATGAAATAATTATTTTACATAAAAATATTATTTTTTTAACCGGTGCTATTTGATAAATAAAAGCGGTCCCTGTTAGGTTAGATTGGCGAAACCGTTGGGACAGTTCACCACTGATGAGCCAAGCTCTCCCAATATTTTCATGAAATAAGGACAGTATAATTTCATCACAAAAAGTTATAATAACTACGAATTGATCTAAAAATTTATCTGAAATCTAATTAAATGGCCATAAGTAAACGTAAAGCAAAATAACACATTTTTTATGTATATTTCTAAACACAAATACACAATTAGAGATTAATATATTCCAAAGAATTATTCAGATTAAAAATATAATTGTGTTATGTCTGGGTTTAATTATAATTATTTTATATTAAGTTTGAGATTATTATAAAAAAACATACCCATTTTAAATATATATTAATTAAATAATATTTATATTTGTTTTCTAACATCTATATAAAATGTGTATGTTTTTATAATCATCGCAAACAATATAAAATATTTATAATTAAACCCAGACATAACACAATTTTATTTTTAATTTGAATAATTCTTTGGAATATATTAATCTCTAATTGTGTATGTGTGTATGTGTGGAAATAGACATAAAAATGGTGTTATTTTGCTATACCTTTATTTATGGCCATTTAATTAGATTTCAAAAACATATTTCGATCTGATCGAAGTTATAAATAACTTTCTGTGATGTTATTGGATGGCTGGTTGGATAAAATGTAATGAGATGGAAATAGGACGTGATTTGAAATTACTTATATTATGCAATAAAATACTCGACATGAGAAAATACACTAAATCCTTATATTTCAAAACGTATAGTTGAACGTAATGAGGATATACGAGTATAATAACAATAGAATGATACTTCATTATATAATGGCATTATAGAATATCTATACATTGTAGGTGCGTTGTTGGAGTCTTACATGTCCCATTTTAACTTACTGTCTACATCTTTTCTTATGGATTTAATTGTAACTTTTTACATCATATTTTTAATAACATTCATGTATAATTATTTTCACATATATTTCGTTTTCTATAATTATTTTACATACCTTTATATCGTTAAATTTGCATACTTTTGTTTTAGATTATTTAAGACAATAATCTTTAGTTAAAAAGTTCTTTGCCTCCAAACTTTTAGTTTGTAAATAAACGTTAAAAAGACTTCTCGGATGTTTTCTCCGAGTACATCAGGTTACCAGTGTAACAATATAGGATAGCCGTTGCTACTATAGGAAAAAAAAGCATGCGACGGATTTTTAAGGAATCCTAAATAAAGAATGGTTGAGCGAAAAAGATCAGTTTCAAATGAGATGCATTCCAGATGTAGAAAGAAAGAAAAAACAAATACTCTACCGTATTATTTACGCTGGAGAAAACACCAGAATGGATAGGAAACAAACAAAGAAATGGCAAAAAACCTGCGACTACATTTCTTGGCGAAGGTTGATTTTTATGAACTTAAGCAGTTAAAAACAAAGATACATTTAAAATATATTGAACTGAATAAAACTAATATCAGTTAAACAGCTTTTCTGAATCAATTTTGACTCAAAATTGGAACACCAGCTGTGTGTATTGCAAAAGATTAATATTATATATTTCATTTTGACTTTGAGCGCTATGTCCGCCTAGGAACACTTGCACTTTAAAGGTAAACTAAACATGGGAAAAAAAGAAAGAAAGATCTTCTGAAATATGCACAAGAATTAGTATGCAAGTTAGTTAGATGAAAAGTGAAAAAAATCCCAACACAATTGATATATGTATAAAGGTGTTGTATATAAATTTAGTTAAATGAAATCAAATATAATATTACAGTTAAACCTGTCTATAGCGCTTCCTCTAAATAGCGCTTTCCTCTCTATAGCGCCAGATTTTGAACATTAAAATGTAAACATTTTACATTAAAAGTGACTTATCTATTGCACCCCTTCACTATAGCATCCTATTTGATGAGTTCCATGAGGGGGCGCTATAGACAGGTTTAACTGTATATATACTATATATATATATATTTTTTATTTTTGTAAAAATCTAAAATTTATTAAGATTTTATAAATGTGGTGTAATATTTCTATACTTATTTTGTGAAAAAATGTGAAAATTCCAAGATAATATTTCAAAATTTCAAATTTCATGTCATGTTCAGGCTACACACTAATTTAAAAAGACAATTATTAATTCTTAATTAAGTTTTTTTAATTGGCTGAAAGAAATTATGGAGCGGAATTTTCCGTGATCCATCTACTTGATAAATTATTAATCAAACAAAATTGTGGGGTTCCCAGAAAGTTTTGTGTATCGCGCAACACTCAATTAACTTCTTTCAAAGTGTTAATTTCACTCTAAGAGAGTAGCGTTCATGTAGGAAGTTTTCTTTCTGTTTTAAACAGTTAAACCTGTCTATAGCGCCCCCTCTTGGAACTCACCAAAATAAGGGTGCTATAGAGAGAGGGTGCTATAGACAGGTCACTTTTAATGTAAATCGCATCGTACTACGTATTTAAAATCGGGCGCTATAGACAGGTTTAACTGTATATATATTATAAATAAAAAATAATGAGATTTCTGTTGTATTTTGGAATTAGATTGATACATTGAATCATCATTATTTGTTGCTTGATTTTGGTATCCATGAGTATTTTACGATATTGTTCTGCAGTCGTGGCAATAATTAAATAGTTTTGATCAGAGATTTCTTTGTTTGAGCTAGGGAATATATTTGAAAAACATCATTTGGAATAAAGTACTACCTGGCTTAAGGCGAGTAGAACAAGGAAAACAAAAGATTATTTACATAATGTACAAAGATTTGAGCCGGTAAACGGGAAACAACAACAACTATCGGTTTTATATAGGGAAAGTCCCGACACCTGGTGGTAGATATAAACAGAATATTTGAATCTATGAAATATAATTTTTTAAATAAAATATTTTTATATAACATATATATATTGTATATAGGTGAATATTGTTGCACCAGGTTGCGGCTTGGCAGACTCTTCAG
Organism: Cordylochernes scorpioides; assembly: GCA_030710605.1. NCBI lineage: Eukaryota > Metazoa > Arthropoda > Arachnida > Pseudoscorpiones > Chernetidae > Cordylochernes > Cordylochernes scorpioides. Next base: position 67,980,583 of record CP092882.1, read on the forward strand.
CCCGGATTCTCTCCTGTGCTGGGTCTTGCATCTTACCAGAGCGTGTTTCAACCATCCTACAAATTTATAAAAGGGAATAACGAGATGAGTCTTCTTTAAGTAGCCACCAGAATCCTTTCTTTATTTTCTCACATCAAAGAGAGCAGTGAAGTCACACGTGTACCTAAATACAAATGATGACAATCTAAATAATCTGTGTTTTAAATAAATATCATAGAATATTTTATATAAAAATAAATAAATATATAATTTAAATTTCAAATATATTAAAAATAATATAAGAAATACGCCATTAATCATGATGTAACACTTCCCCCTCTCCAGAGGTCGTCACGTCCTCGTGAGTTACCTCATCAATTCTCTCAAAATAGGGTTTGAGTCTTGAGACATGGACAATCAATGGGTCTTGGCCAGGATTATCTTTTGGCTCAATTAAGTAATTTACGTTAGACAGCTTCTTTAATATTCTATATGGGCCAAAATATTTTCTCAGTAGTTTCTCACACTTTCCTATTTTCCTAATTGGTGTCCAAACTGCTACTAATTCTCCTGGTTCGTAGCTTCTTTCCATGTGTTTCTTGTCATAGTTCTTTTTCATTCTTTCTTGAGTCTTTATTGTGTTGTTAATAACTAATTTTCTTGTTCTGTTTATTTTGTCTATGTGATGTTTTATGTATTCATCATAATCATCTTTGTCAATGTCCACCGAGATATTCCTGTCGTCCAAAAGAGACGTGGGTTCTCTTCCAAACATCAGGAAAAAGGGAGAATATCCTGTGGTTTCCTGAATTGTAGTATTGTAAGCGTGAGTGATGAATGGGAGTATTTCGTCCCAATTTTTCTGATCAGCGTTCACATACATACTGAGCATATTGATCAATGTTCTATTTAACCGCTCTGTCAATCCATTAGTCTGGGGATGATAGCTCGTTGTGAAGCAATGTTTAATTTTGCACGTTTTCATCACCTCTTTCATTAAATTACTGGTAAATTGAGAGCCTCTGTCACTAATAAGATATTGTGGGGCTCCGTGCCGAAGAAAAATATCCTCTACTAGAAATTTAGAAACTTCTTTCACTGTTGCTTCCGAGACTGCTCTTGTTTCTGCATATCTAGTGTAGTAGTCCGTCAGCACGATTATCCATTTTTCCTGTTTTTCGTAGATGGTAGTGGACCAACAAAGTCAATTCCAATTCTTTCGAAAGGAAAGTTGGCTGGGGGGATGGGCTGTAGTAGTCCAGAAGGTAATTGGTTTGAGCCTTTCCTACTTTGGCAAAGGTGACACGTCTTAACGAATTCTGAGACATCCTTTAGCATGGATGGCCAAAAGTATTTACTCTTTATTCGGTACATGGTTCTGGCGACGCCCAGATGGCCATTCGACATATGATTGTGATATTCTTTCATAATTTCTCTCTTTTTATTCTCTGGAACCACAAGCAACCACGCCCTGCCTTCAGGGTTCGGGTTTTTCTTAAAGAGGCATCCATCTTCTTCTTTAAAGTTTTGCGCAATTGATCGCCTGCTTCCATTAAGGTTTTTCTTAACACTTTCGATAAATTTATCCTCTTCGTCTGTTATTTGATTTAAAAATAGCCTTTCAAAATCCTCATCCCAATCAGTTTCTGGTAAGGGCCCCCTAGATAAGCCATCGGCGTCCAGATGCTTCTTTCCCGATTTATGTATTATATCGAAGTCATATTCTTGAATTTTCAATGCCCATCTTGCCAATCGACCTGTTGGATCCTTCAAGTTTTTGAGCCAGCATAAGGCGTGATGGTCTGTTACTATTTTAAAGTGTCTTCCATAAAGGTAGGGTCGTAATTTTGACATTGACCAGACAACGGCCAGACATTTTTTTTCAGTGGTTGAATAATTTTGCTCCGCTTTACTTAGGGTACGACTCAAATATGAGATCACCTTCTCTTCACCACCGATGTCTTGGACAAGTGTTGCACCTATGCCGATGTTGGACGCATCAGTATGAACATAAGTAGGTGCATTTGGATTGAAGTGACCTAAAATTGGTGGACTTAATAGTGCTGTTTTTAGGGTTTGAAACGCTTCCTCTTGTCTTTCTGTCCAGGTAAATGATACACTTTTTTTTATAAGGTTGGTCAAAGGGTCAGCAATTTTTGAAAAGTCTTTGATAAATTTTCTATAATATGAACACATTCCCAAAAAGGATTGTACTTCTTTGACCTTTTTGGGCCGAGGAAAATTTCTGACAGCTTTGATGTTATGTTCCGCGGGTTTTATACCATGTTTGCTCGTTATATAGCCGAGAATCTCCAATTCTTCAAAAGCAAATCGGCATTTTTTGTCGTTTAACCTTAAATTAGATTCACGAAAACATCTAAAAACAGCTTCAAGTCTTTTGAGGTGCGTTGGAAAATCCGGGCTATATATGATAACATCATCCAGATAACACAAACAAATTTGCCATCTCAGATTTCCAAGCATATTCTCCATATTTCTCTCAAAGGTAGCAGGCGCGTTACAAAGTCCAAAAGGCATCACGTTGAATTCATATAATCCATGCGCTGTAGTGAAAGCTGTTTTCTCTTTGTCTCTTTCTTCGACTTCAACTTGCCAATATCCAGATCTGAGGTCTATTGCTGAGAAGTGTGTAGATCCTTGGAGAGTATCCATAACTTCGTCTATTCTAGGGATCGGGTAGACATCTTTCACTGTCACATTATTCAGTTTTCTGTAGTCCACACAAAATCTGTATTTACCATCTCGCTTCTTGACCAATATTACTGGAAAAGACCAGGGGCTAGAAGATGGCCTAATTATGCCTTCTGTAAGCATCTCGTCAATTTGCTCTTTTATAATATCTCGTTCTTTAGCACTTACCCGGTAAGGCTTGTGTTTAATTGGCTTCGCGTCTTCTGTGTCTATCCGATGTTTTGCCAAATTGGTTCTCCCTAATCTCGACGAAAAAAGATCTCCATACCTTTCTAAAACTTGTTTTAACTCCTTCTGTTCCTTTGGTGAAAGATTTTCGTTTATTTGGAATCTAGGTTCTTTGTTCTCTTCTACCTCTCTTTCTCGACTCACATTTATTTTCGCTGGACTACTTCCAAAAGCCAATGTTTGGTTTTTCATTATTTTTAACGGTCGAGGATACGGATTAGTTATCCAGATGTGTGTTTCCCTATTTATAACATTGATCAAGCTTCTTGCTAGACGAAGTCCATTTGTTTGAAACATTTTGCTGCTCTCCTCGATAATATATTCTCCATCCTCTGTTTCTACCAATGCCTTGATCAATTTCATGGAACATTCCGGTACAATGGAATCCTTGGCACTCTTTATTTTCAACATTTCAAAATTGATTTCGTCATGATTATTCGTCAAATCGTATTTGATAGTTTCTTGCTTACAATCTATTTTTGCGTTCATTTTCTTAAGGAAATCTCTCCCAAGAATTAATGTCCGTAAATGCGTTTTCAATATCACAAAGTTGTGTGATAATGTTTCGTCATCAATTTTTATATTTAAAAATATACTTCCTACCATGTCCAATTTTTTTCCATCGGGTCCTGCACAAATTTTTGCGAGTTTACTTATACCATGGCCTGTATCGAGGGCCGTTCTGAGGTCGACCACTGAGAGGTCAGCACCTGTATCAACCAAAGCTTCAAAAGTCCCTATCTTGTCCACATTAATTTTTAATTTGTATTTAGGGTCCAACTTCTTGATTCCGTTTATGGTCGACTTGCTTTGATTGACAGATTCAGGCGCGACGCTTAGTTTAAATCTTCCAACACGGAATATCTATTCCGGGTAGGAATATTTGTCTGTGTGCTATGACATACATCAGCATAAAGCCGAGGTCCTGATTTCTCTGATATTTCATTCATTTGGCATTTTTCTTCGACCTTCTCTTGGGTATCTGCTGGATCCTCTTCTAGGATTCTTATAAACTTGACCCTACAATAACGGGCCACGTGCCCTGGCTTGTTACATTTAAAGCAGATTGGTCTTCCATCTTCCGTCCTATTTTTACTCACTTCTTGGCTTTTATTGTAAGTGTTTCTCTGAAGGTTTGGTTTCGGCACAAAGTTAGGATTATAAGGACGTCTAGGGGTAGAGGGCTGGGGAAAGTTGTTTCGATACTGTCTGGGGGTAGGAGGGGAGTCGTTCTTGTAATTATTGGAAACAGGGGCTTGGGGCCTGGAAGTGGTCTGGTAGTTTCGTGCGGCAGTCTGCGGCACGTACCTCGATTGTTGTTGGGGTCTAGAATAGCGTGGACCGTTATATAGGTTTCTGGATTTCTCCACACGTTCCCGATACTTCTTTTCAAAAGAATCCATTTTCTTGCACACGACAAGAAGGTCATCGGTCGTTTTAGGAGGGTTCAGGTAGAGCGCGAATGAGTACTCTTTTTTCAGTCCTCCAATAACATGTTCAATTTTTGTTTCTTCTTCCATTGCGGGGTCAACCTTGTTGCACAACACTAGAATGTCTTCCGCGAACCTGATTGCTGGTTCATTCCAGTGTTGCATTCTGTTGAGCTTCATTCTAAGTTCTTCTTTATTCGCGTCCAAAGAAAAATCCTGAATGAGGCGGATTTTAATATTTTCCCAGCTCGTGAAACTAGCTTTGTGTAAATTCAACCAGGTTTTAGCGCTTCCCGTCATGTTCATGGCGGCATAACGAGAGATAATGTAGTCTGCCCAATGGTACAAGAAGCCAATTTCTTCAAGAGATTCAATCCATGGGCGAGGGTCTTCCGTTCCATCATACTTGGGGATGTCGATGTTGGGATTCAGGACAACTGGGTCGGAACTAGCATCTCTACCAATTGTTGCACCAGGTTGCGGCTTGGCAGACTCTTCAGCCCGGATTCTCTCCTGTGCTGGGTCTTGCATCTTACCAGAGCGTGTTTCAACCATCCTACAAATTTATAAAAGGGAATAACGAGATAAGTCTTCTTTAAGTAGCCACCAGAATCCTTTCTTTATTTTCTCACATCAAAGAGAGCAGTGAAGTCACACGTGTACCTAAATACAAATGATGACAATCTAAATAATCTGTGTTTTAAATAAATATCATAGAATATTTTATATAAAAATAAATAAATATATAATTTAAATTTCAAATATATTAAAAATAATATAAGAAATACGCCATTAATCATGATGTAACAATATATACGTCATATATGTATTAAATTCAAAAGAGTGCGTAAGAACGCCCTTGCAACCTCAGAACAATTTACACTGCGTGACATTGAAAATGGAACACCAAGAAATAGTGGCCAGAAAGTGATGAAACTCGGCAGACAGAGAGAGACAGGGACGAACAATAAGTGATCTTTATTTCAAAATGATAGTCATAATACAGAGCGAGAACGGCGTCGGCTTAGTAGCAAGTAGGACCACCGCGGACGGAGATGCACGCAGCAACACGTCTAGGTAGAGAGTCAATCAGAGTACGGATGGCGTCCTGAGGGATGGCTCTCCATTCCCTCTCAACCATTTGCCACAGTTCGTCTTCTGAACGCGGCTGTGGCAAGGCATGCAAACGGCGTCCAATGATGTCCCAGACGTGCTCGATTGGTGAGAGATCAGGAGAGTATGGTGGCCAGGGAAGCATCTGTACATCTTGCAGAGCTTGTTGGCTAATGCGAGCAGTGTGCGGTCGGGTGTTATCCTGCTGATAAAGGGTATTGGGTACCCCCTGAAGGTAGGGGAGTGTCACCGGTCGCAGCACATCATCAACGTATCGTTGGGCCGTCATAGTGCCCTGAATACGAAGTAAAGGTGACCTGGAATCATACGCGATTGCGCCCCAAACCATGATTCCACATTGTCGCACGGTGGGGCGTTCCACAATTGCTGCCGGATTGGACCTTTCTCCACGTCGACGCCACACGCGTACACGGCGACTATCACTGGACAAGCAGAAACGCGACTCATCTGAGAACACGACCCTGTGCCATTCCGTCATCCACGTCGATCTAGCCCGGCACCATTCCAAACGTTGGCGCCTATTCGGTGGGGTCAATGGCAGTCTTCTTAGCGGACGGCATGAGTGCAAGCCATTAGCAACCAATCGACGGGAAATGGTTCTGGTCGAGATGGAATGATCTAGGGTGTCTTGCACATGTTGCAGGATGGCGGTACAAGTGGCTTGTGGGGCCGCCACTGCTTGTCGAAGGATATGCCGATCCACACGTGCTGACGTCACTCTGGTTGCACCGACATTCCTATAAATTGCCACATTTCCTTGTTCCAACCATCTTCTCCACAGTCGGTGCACCGTGGACGCACCAAGGTGTGCATCAGCTGCGATTTGACGTATGGACCAACCTGCCCTTTTCAGTCCGATCACCATGCCCCTCGTAAAAGCGTCTGTCTGCTTGAACTGCCTCCGTTTACGATGACCTGGCATTCTCTGTTATTACACGTGTATTTTGACACAAGAATAAAATTTCTACAATGATTTTCCTTGAAGAAATAACGACACACGAATACTGTCCTTTCTGCAAGTTCCTTCCCTTATATCTTACTCCATGTACGCACGAGAGCTGCGCATTTTACATCATTTGCATAACTCGGTTAGGCGCGTCTACCCTGAAATTTGCATAATTTTCTGGCCACTATTTCTTGCTGTTCCATTTTCAATGTCACGCAGTGTATAACGACTTGCTAAATGCTTTATTTCTATTTATTTTTCCTGACGAAGACAAAATATTTCTGTTGGAACGTTGAGAAAATAAAACTTTAACCGGCCGAAGTGTCTATTTTTTGACAGAAAAACAGTTAAGCCTGTCTATAGCTCCCCCCTCTAAATAGCGCCTTCCTCTCTATAGCGCCCGATTTTAAATATTAAAAGGTAAACATTTTACATTAAAAGTGACCTGTCTATAGCACCCTCTCTATAGCACACTATTTTGGTGAGTTCAAAGAGGGGGCGCTATAGACAGGTTTAACTAAATATACTGGATTTATACTTGATTCACCGAATCTCCTAGATATAAATTGAATAATAGAACACAGGTTTCTCAGGAAATTAGTTTCTTCTAATTTTTATTGTTCTGATCTTAAGATTTCGGCCACCTTTGCTCTTTTACAAGAGTATAAAACGAATTATTATAATTCGAAGAATTGAACGCGACTGATTCCACATTCGCCTTTTCAGTGATAAGCTAACCTTGACGTTTATATGGTGGAATCAGTGGTCACTGGACATTCTTCGAGCTTTAAGGCTGTTGTTGGATTCTCAGCTACCCGGAGTATAGGAACTCTATCTATGCTTCCTTCCTGATGTAAATCTGTATAAGATCGGTGATCTTAAATCTGTATATTTGTATGTATTATAACGATTCATTTCTGTATTTCAATAAAATTCGGAGGGTTTCCAAGCCAAAAGATTTTTCTTTACTGCCTTAATACGATGTAAGGGCAGTTGAGGCTTTTTAGTTTGAAATTGATGAAATCATTGAGAAAATTCACCAATAATGAGCGAAATCTCTCATCTAATCATTTCTATTCATTGTAGGAAGGGGGTCTATAGAGATATAATATGATAGTATAACTAAAATATATCTAATATATAGAGGTATAAGGAAAATATGTTGAATAACAAAATATAAAAATATTAACCTGTTGATTCAAATATATATATATATATATATATATATATATATATATATATATATATATATATATATATATATATATATATATATATATATGTAGTATATTTTGAAGTAGATAGAGCACAACCAACCTATAATATTTATCATAACCCCATAGCTATATAAAATGTAGAAGGGCGACTTTGTGCCCGAAAGCTTGATCATTTGTTCATAAAAGAAACTTATCCTCCTTATCTTTGATTTTTCTTTCTTTATCATATAAAATATGTATCAATCTTGTAACAATTGAAGTGACAATAAAACAAAAGAGGTAAAGGTAGATCAGACGACGACAAAGGCCAGACGAACAGGTGTTTATGATAATGAGTTCATTCCCCCCGTCAGCAGGTGGCCGAACACGTGGCCAGACATAATTAATAACCCAGCGCTTGACAGGTGGCGTGATTACGGGAACCAATCAGAACTCGCCGCCATCTGCGAGCGTGCAATATATAAGGTCCCCCAAGATGGGACAAAGAGTAGTCAGTTAGTTGTTTTCAGAGCGACGCTGTTATACGGTCAGTGGGATCTCTCACCCCCCTTCTATCCGCGATGTAGGCTTTGGGCATCCGTGGCGCCCGGGTCCGCTGCCTTCGTCCGTGGTCTACCTTTTCCTCTTGGAGTTACCATCTAGACCTGCCTCTGTCTCTTGCTGTCCCAGTGCGGGAATCCCATCACGCACCCACGACCACGACTGCCCAGTACATTCCACGTCGGGTTTACTACAGAACCCGTTAAAGTCGACAGGATGACTGAGGACGGCAACATGCAGAGGATGACGGAGGCCGAAGACGAGTACGTCACAGATGCCCTCACCAACATGCAACCCCACTGCGAAGACCTAGTAAGCCACCTAAAAGCCATGCGAGGACTTGCTGCACCTCGCATCGAGAAGGTCATCAGCGCCCCCATCAACATCTCCTGCGCCACGAACATCTTCCCCCATTGACTCGAACAGGCAGACAAGATTCATCGAGAAATCCTGACATTGCCCCGCCAACCAGCATCGACGATGTCCCATGGCAACCATCGCAAAAAGTGACCACCAGGCACCATCAGCGGGACAACAACTAAAGACCAAGTCTCCTGACTGAACAATCCTCGAAACTGTGAGTTTTTAAAAACAACTTGATTCTCCCTAAATTTAATGTTTATTTTCACTGTAATCATTTTAAGTCAAATTTGTAATTTTTATAACATTTCAATTCAAATTTTAAATCTTGTACACCCTCATTTATCAATTTTTACTTTATTTTAAGCAACTTTTAAATTTTAATTCATTAATTTCAATTTTACATAAAAAATCATATATTATTTTAATTACTCGAATCATATTTTCTAAACTTATTTGTGTGTGTGTTTTTTTTAATACCTTATTTATGGCCATAGTATTAATAATTAAATTTATTACGCTCTTTATTTTACTTGACCTATTACTATTCCAATTGATATTTCTCAATATTTAAAGGTTTTAAAAACTAGTCCTAGATTTGTATTTTTATAAATATCAATTTTAAATTATCTCATCTCAAAATGTGCCTCCCATTTTTCCCACAATTGCAAATACAACTATAAATGTAATATGCGAAAACTAAATATCATACCATAAAATTTCCATATCCCATTGCATTCCATTCCTGCCTGTGTTAACTTGTTAATTACGAAACTCTACCGAATTTCGTACCCATGCCATAACCTTTTCTCAGAAAAATTTCGTAAAGTCATTATTTTATAATTTTTCTAAACCTAATCACCGCTAATAATCTCCAATCTAACGTTTGTCTGAACATCTTGACGCAAAACTTACTGAGAAACTAAGGTTATTTCATCTAGAGAATCCCAGAACCTCGTGGACGAAGTTAATTAAGATAGTTGACAACCAACTCAAGGACGCACTGAGCTCCCCCCTAGTTTTTTTTTTCTACTTCTAAAGGGGTGGAATGACCGTTGTACCCACCATTAGCAGCCTGTCAATCATTCAATTATAGGACCACATTGCCTCCCCGTAAGCCAAATTAGAAGGACATCATTAATCTTACACCTACCTCTCCTTCGATCTTCACGCCTTTGCCCATCTGATCTAATGCTATTACAGAGCATCTTGAGATTGCTGAACCCTGAAAACAATACTTCGCTTCTAAGCTCGTATTGCAGGGCAGGACTCCTGAGATGTCCTTTGCAGAAACCAATTCAGACCTTCTTCATTTATTCCTCACTGCGTCGCTACCTATCGTAAACCTTTTGCTTAAGTCAATTATCTTTTATATTTTATTTTACTTTTATTATCTCTACTTCTCCTCCTTCCTGTATTACATCCCTGAAACCATGTTGTAAATACTCAAGGCACCTTAAAAAAGTAACAAAAAACTATAACTAGTATACCAACTTTCCCAAATATTTATTTTCGCTATTGTGTGTGTTTACTTTAAATTTATCCTTCCTATGTACTCCTCTTATATATTTTTTGTAGTTTTATAATATTATATCAATGTGTCACCACTGCTCCCCTTTATCTTTATTTTATTCTAGTAACAAATTTGTGCCCCAAATTATTTCCCATTTAATAGGTTTGTTAGCTTTTCTCTCATTTATTGTAAATAGACTTACAGTTTACCTAGTTTTGTGGTGTTGGACTTTGTTTTTTAACGTACAGATGTAGATAAAACATTTCACTATTAATCGATAATATCATTTTGTTTATTAACCATCAACATTAATGCCATCAGCTACCAATCAACCCTTTATATATTATTACCTTTAATATTTTTATTTTCTCTTTCTCTCATCATGTTCAGACTTAGCATTTTACAACTTCAACTATTTTAGGCACCATTTTAAAAAACCTACACCTAACAATATTTATAATATTTCTTTAACAGATAAAACATTTATCATTTTATTTTTCTTAATAGATTTTCAGAATGTTATTTTTGACGCTTCCCTTACAACCTCTTAACTCTATCCCATGAACCTTTCCTCCCAACCTTTCCCTCCATCAAGAGTTTATTGTTCGTCAGCCATTTTCTTTTTTTTTTTTATTGATTAAACTAACTAGAAGACCCTTCCTCGCTGTACATTTCCCCACAGTGAGCTCAGGAAACCCTGTTAGATTTTTATTTTTTTTCCTCTCATCGTCCGGCTCATCATTTTTCCATTTTTCAACTTTTTCTTTTCACCACACAAGCCAGACACAATCAAAATGACAGCAATAAATCTCTTACATCCACCTCCCCTTTTCCGCATCCTTCAAACCTCCAACTACCTTCCAAGGGATTCCAGTTCGCCGAACATTTTTGTTTTTTTTCATTGATTAATCCGACTGAAACAATCCTTCCTCGCTATACCATTCCCGATAGTGAGTTCAGGATATCCAGCGCGATATATATTTTTTTTTTCTCATCGCCCGACGCATCATTTCAATTCACCATTTTTTCAAACTTTCACTTTTTTTGTCATCATTCAACCGGGCATAATCATTATGGACAACAGGGATCCCTCTTACCTCTACCTCCCCCTTTTACCTCCATCAATCTTCCCACCTCTTCTCACTGTCTGAGCTAATGATGCAGACGGAATATCTTGGGCCTTCTGTTAATGAAAACAATGCCTCACTTAAACAAGTTCGCATTGCATTGCAGGATGCTTGGGATACTACTTTTGCAGAAACATGCTCAGATACCCCCTTTCCCTTTTTCAACCTTAGCGTCACATTATACGTTCAGTTAATAAACTAACTTAATTTTTTTTCTCTCATCTTTTATGCAAAATAAGATATTATTTTCCTTGTACGATTCATTTTAACATATTTAACATTTTGTATTATACACTTTCCCTTAATCTTTTATCATTCATTTTGTACGTTTTTATTTTTATAACCTTGATTTTTATTTTATTGATACACCACCATTACAACCTCTTTCTCTTTTTAACTTATAGCTTAATAATAATTTTAACTAATTTGTATACAAATTATTTCTTTTATTTTTTATAATAGGTTTGTTAGGTCATCACTCATTACATGTCATTCCCCCAACCAAACCTTCATCACCGGGGACACATTCTGTAGTATATTTTGAAGTAGATAGAGCACAACCAACCTATAATATTTATCATAACCCCATAGCTATATAAAATATGTATCAATCTTGTAACAATTGAAGTGACAATAAAACAAAAGAGGTAAAGGTAGATCAGACGACGACAAAGGCCAGACGAACAGGTGTTTATGATAATGAGTTCATTCCCCCGTCAGCAGGTGGCCGAACACGTGGCCAGACATAATTAATAACCCAGCGCTTGACAGGTGGCGTGATTACGGGAACCAATCAGAACTCGCCGCCATCTGCGAGCGTGCAATATATAAGGTCCCCCAAGATGGGACAAAGAGTAGTCAGTTAGTTGTTTTCAGAGCGACGCTGTTATACGGTCAGTGGGATTTCTCACCCCCCTTCTATCCGCGATGTAGGCTTTGGGCATCCGTGGCGCCCGGGTCCGCTGCCTTCGTCCGTGGTCTACCTCTTCCTCTTGGAGTTACCATCTAGACCTGCCTCTGTCTCTTGCTGTCCCAGTGCGGGAATCCCATCACGCACCCACGACCACGACTGCCCAGTACATTCCACGTCGGGTTTACTACATATATATATATATATATGTTATATTTAATAAAGAGATATTCTCCTTTAATTTAGATCATGTTGAGGATTATGGTAATGCAGTCGTGGCAAAAATATTTAAAAGAGAATAATAAAATGGTTTTAATCACAGGTTGCTTTAATTGAGCTAAGGAATGTATAAAAGACATAATTTAATAAAAGTACTGCCTGGCTTAAGGCGTAAGAATAAAAAAAAGAAAAACTTATTTCCATAATGTACAAAAGATTTGAGCCGGCCATCGGGAAACAACAACAATGAGTTTTTAGAGGCGAAGCGTGACCTCTGGCGGTCGATTTAACTGAGCATTTGTATCAATAAATATATAATTTTAAATAAAATAATATTTTTATATAAAATATATATAGTATAATATATAATAAAAAGATTGGAAACATTTTAAAAATTCTAACCTGTTTTACAGAATATTGAATATTCGTAAAATTCACGAATATATTTTATACATTCAAAATTCGTTTTGAAAATAGAGCAATTCATATTTAAAATCATTAGATAATAAAAATATATATATTGGATTTAATAAAACATTTATTTATCAATATTTCGGTTGGCTATTGATTGGTTTATTATCTGAACATTTAAAAATATTATTTAGTATTTTCCAAATATTGCATTTCTGATTGCTAAATCATATCATAAGAAAAAAAAATTAATATTGCCACGTGGAAAATTAGGGAAGACAAAAACTTCAGGAGGAGACAACAATTTATTTCAGGGAAGGAATAACTATGAATGATAAACAAAAGAAAAGCCACGAGTGAAATTTACAGAGTAGCAAAATATGAACATAATAATGACCACTCTGTTAATGAAAAATAATAAAATTAATAAATACTTTGTTACAATATCATATGGAAAAAAGTTATTAATATCTTTAATAAAAATTAATTTCAAATATGATCGAGATGAATAAATTATTATCGCACTAATAGCAACTTTTGAGGAAAACCTATAGTTGCGACCTGCTAGAGAGGTAAGAACTGTCGCTGAGATTCTTCCTATATCTCTAGAGGTTTGTTTATCCGAAAAGGAATCAATTACAGGAAAGGGTAACTTCACTAATCCCTCGGAATAATGAAGCTACCGTTAATCCCGGATATCACATGAAGAGAGGGAAATTTGTTGGATTAAGGATATATCTTCACCATATATACACATAAATCACTTCAATATCTAACACGATAAACCTTTTTTTTATATTGAGTAAATCCATTGAAAATTCTAATCAAATAGGCTTATTTTGAATTTAAATTGAATAAAATAATTGTTTATTTTTTTTAATCCAATGTTTTTTTTTATTATTTAAACAGACGCTCGGGTAAATTTAGACGTACAAGTCTGCTAAAATAAAGAATTTTTTAAAAGAAATTTTTACAAATAAAAAAAAGTACTGCAAGAAGATACTTAATATAGACGATGAAAGGAGATCAAAGAGAAAGAGATTGAGAGATTGAAACTGATTTACTACAATGTCCATATAAGATTATATAAGGTTAATTACAAAATTAAATAAATACGAATAAATAAGATTATATAATGATAAATATAGGAATAAAAATATAAATAGATAAAAAATAATTGATAAATATACATATATAAAAAGATATATACAATGTCTTCATTGGTGGCGCCCACCGCGGGAAAGACTCCACCACCGATGGATTGCGAGAGTTATTTTCCACAGAGTGGGCAGGTCGAGAGAGAGAGAGAGAGATTTTTTTCAGATTTAAAAAATATTTTATTGACCTCATACACAAGTCAATGGTAGTATTATAAAATAATTATAAAAAGAGGGAAAAGAGGGATAAAATAAAAGAGTAAAATATATACAGTTATGTACAGTCGAGGAGATTCCCCCAACAACAGTCATTCTCCAGACAGTAAGGGGGTTTTCACGTTCACCTCTCATCTCAAGGCTCAGAAAGAACCTGTGTATGGATGACTTGGCAGACGCGAGGATGGCGAGGGCGTCGTCATCCAGTCCTTGACCAAAGAGCCAGCCCTGCAGGTCGGGTGGTTGCTGTATGATGTTGAAAGCCTCCCGTATGAGGGGCCTGATGGAGCTGCAGGACCAATAGAGTGGGCCAACGTCAGGTCGCTAGAGCCACAGGCGATACAGGTCTCTCGAGCAGAGGCCGGATGTGCAGGATGGGGAAGAGCGTGCAGGGCCAGCTGTACTGCAATGTCGGCATTGTGCCCTGAAAAGGTGCAACGTCGAAGCGATGGCCAGCCGACGGTGAGAGGAATGTTGACAAAGTCTTGCCAACGGTACAGAAAGAGAGAGAAACAGTATGAATTTATTGTCTTATATATGCATACCTCCATATGATATGCCTGAAATAATATTGTAAGATAAATGAACTGAAATAAATTTACAGAAATATCATCACAATTGTGCATTATTTCATTGAAAATATATTCAAATTAATAATTATAATTTTAAAACACCTCACACAATGAAAGCTCAATATAACGAAATAGAAAGATCTTTAGGAATACTATTTTTATATAGCAAAGAAATAACATCGTTAATACAGTTAAACCTGTCTATAGCGTCCCTCTTGGGACTCACAAAAATAGGGTGCTATAGAGAGAGGGTGCTATAGACAGATCACTTTTTATGTAAATCGCATCGTACTACGTATTTAAAATCGGGCGCTATAGAGAGGGAGGCGCTATTTATAGGGGGCACTATAGACAGGTTTAACTGTATCTATATTTTTAGATAATAAAGAGGCATATATTGGATTGAATAAATGAATTTAAATACAATATACAAATATACAAATTATATAACTATATATATGTAATGCCTCGATAAAGGTTGGCGTTCAGCCAACTGAAATATTAGCAAATAAATCTTTTATTCAATCCAATATATGCCTTTTTATTATCTAAAGATTCAAATGTGGATTGTTGCTCTATAGTCTCTCTCTCTCTTTCAGAATATACTAATATATATACACTGGTCCGCAAAATTAAAGAAACAACATATTTTTTAATTCATCTCAAATTTTATTGAACATTTATCAATGAAATTTTATGCACGAATTTATTATTCCATTATTGATTAGAATACCCGAAATCAAAGAATTCTAACACGTATTTTATGCAAATTAACCGGTCAAGCAATGATCTTCATGCAGTCAGTGCATAAATATCTTGGATATTGTTGTTAATATGGGGTGTGATCGCCTTTAACTGATAGACAGGCTCTACATCGGTGACCCATACTAAAAATTAGGGAGTTTATCAGCTCCTGTGGAATCAACGCCCACTCTTGTGTTAAGGCTGTTTCCAGCTCATGAGTGTTTCTAGGAGGGGGTTGGAGGAATGAGATCCGCCGTCCTAGGTTGTCCCATACATGCTCAATGGGATTTAGGTCTGGGGATCGAGCTGGCCAATTCATGCGAGCAATTGCATGGTTTTGAAAAAAGTGTCGACCACTCCAGCCCTATGTGGACGGGCATTATCATCAATTATAAAAAGGTTTTATACCATTTCTAATGATTGAGGCATCACATATGCTGCCAAGATCTCGTCCCGATATCTCTGTCCAGTCAGGGTTCCTTGCCGAAAAATGTGGAGTGCTGTGTGACCGCCCAAGAAGATTCCAGCCCAGACCATAAAACATTGGCTTCTGTAGGGATCCCTTTCAACCATATTTCGGGGATTATTTCTGGTTCCTACCTCTCTCCAGACAAAGACACGACGATAATAGCTGTTTAGAGAGAATCTGCACTCATCAGTGAACATTACATGGCTCCATTCATCTGGATTCCAAGCGACATGTTGTCTGCACCAAAGTTCCCTTGCTCTCTTTTAAGGTGGTGTCAACGGCACACAAATTATGGGCCGTCGAGCATAGAGGCCCTTCATATGAAGCCTTCTGCGTATTGTATCAGTTAATGGGAGAAAACTTTCTTCTAATGGATGACAATGCCCGTCCACATAGGGCTGATGTGGTCGACACTTTACTACAAAACCATGCAATTGCTCGGATGAATTGGCCAGCTCGATCTCCAGACCTAAATTTTATTGAGCATGTATAGAAAAATCTAGGACGACGGATCTCATCCCTCCAACCCCCTCCTAGAAACATTCATGAGCTAGAAACACACTTTTAAAAAAGAGTGGGCGTTGATTCCACAGGAGCTTATAAACTCCCTAATTCTCAGTATGGGTCGCCGATGTAGAGCCTGTCTATCAGTTAAAGGCGATCACACCCCATATTAACAACAATATCCAAGATATTTATGCACTGACTGCAAGAAGATCATTGTTTGACCGGCTAATTTGCATAAAATACGTGTTCGATTTCTTTGATTTCGGGTATTTTAATCAATGATGAAATAATAAATTTGTATATAAAATATCCTTGATAAATGTTCAATAAACTTTGGGTTATATGGAAAAATATGCTGTTCCTTTAATTTTGCGGGCCAGTGTATATTAAAAATAAAAAAGGCATATCCTGACCAGGAGCACATGTGCTTTTCAGAAGGCAGAGCGCCATCTGGTGGAACAGAAATCAACTAAACATTGATTTAGCCCGTTCCTTGATATTTGGCCAACCCAATTTCTTGATGAATCAAGAAAAGCCATCCACGAACAAGGAACAGGCTAAATCAATGTTTAGTTGATTTCTGTTCCACCAGATGGCGCTCTGCCTTCTGAAAAAGCACATGTGTTTGTAGTCAGGATATGCCTTCTTTATTTTTAATATCAACACCTGACACACTTATTATTTATTTTTTTTCTATTGTTTTTTTCATATATTATTAATATATGACAATTATTTCTATAAAGATATTTCATTTGAGTTTATGCAATAATTGTTTATATATTTTATTAGTGATCATTAGTGATCCGTAATTCAAGTGTTTGTATTTTATTAGAAGGAAGTAAAGAAGGAAATATTTAAGATAAAAAATAGGGAACTAAAAGGTCAAATTTCAGCCTATAATGAGTCTGATGTGATCCACTTAATGTCAAGTGGCCCCAACTTACTCGATCCATCACCAACTTCTCTATTAAATAGTTAAGCAGACTCTTTGGCTCCTTTTTTTCTTACTCTCATATTATTAGGATAGTGCTGAATCATCTGAAAACTTACTCATTTTATCATGATAATCGTATATTCTCAATTTATATTCCTTTATATAAAAAGGCGTACCTGGATCTGTAAAGAAAAAAATAGTTTTTTTTTCTTTACAGATCCAGGTACGCCCTTTTATATAATCTTAATTAATGGATCGCCTTTTGACTCAAATTATATTCCTTTGTAAAACGACATTTGAAAATTATCCCGCATGTGTTTCTTTTGAATCGAAATTTATTTTTAAGGAGAAATAACGATTATTTCTAACCTTAGGGATGAAGTTGAAGGATATATGTCCAGGGTAACCTAGTGGACATGGCATCTGCCATGTAAGTGGAACACTGTGGGTTCGATTCCCATCCCTGGACACTTTTATTTTTTCGTTTATCATTACTCTTCACAATTCATCCTTTCATACTTCATCCCTAAAGTTAGAAATAATCGTTATTTCTTCTTAAAAATAAATTTAGATTTTTCGTTCAAAAGAAACACATGCGAGATAATTTTCAAATGTCGTTCTACAATTATAAGTCGCATTATATTGTATTATAAATTAAATTCCTTTTGTATGCTTATATTGTGATTGTAAACTTCAGGGTGTTGTCTTTAAAGTTCGTAAACACCTGCAATAAATTCCAAATTTTATTAAAACATTCTTTTTCTTATTACTTGAAGAATAACATTATTACGGCGCATACATGCTATTGCTGAATCATATGAAAACTTTCTCATTTTATCATATGATATTAAATAATATATTCTCAATTTATATTCCTTTTTTATGATTATTTTGTAAATGTAAACTACAAGGTGTTGTCCCAAAAGTTTGTAAACACCTACAACAAATTCCAAATCTTTTTAAAACATTTTTTTCTTATTACTTAGCATATAATATTATTACGGCGAATACATAATAATATGTGAAAAAATAGTACAAATGTAACATTGTACTGGGATAAGGTGCATAAATTAAGAAAAAGGCATCTCCTTATCGTGCAACTGAAAGTTGCTGATGGCTGGCGCCATCTATCGGAATAAATATCAACTATTCTCGTTGATTTTTAATTATTCCAGAATTGGCCAAATACCCATTCTTGATTAATCAAGAAAAGCTAACCACGGACGCGTTTCGGGCTGTTGGCCCTCATCAGCGTGGTGCAAGCTGTACCTCAACGACCAAAAAATTGGTCATTAAGGCATCCTGAAAAATCATGAAACGGGTAGTTAAGGCCAGAATTGAGGTACAGCTTGCACCACGCTGATGAGGGCCAACAGCCCGAAACGCGTCCATGGTTAGCTTTTCTTGATTAATCAAGAATGGGTATTTGGCCAATTCTGGAATAATTAAAAATCAACGAGAATAGTTGATATTTATTCCGATAGATGGCGCCAGCCATCAGCAACTTTCAGTTGCACGATAAGGAGATGCCTTTTTCTTAACATAATAATATATAATACAATTACTTTATACATAATACAAAAACATTATACATAACGGTGAATAATATTATGGAGAATAATATTGGTATTCCAATTTTTTGCAACTGTTTACGAACTTTTGGGACAACCTTGTATTTCAAAAGAGACGTATGCTAAATATTTTAAAATTCCTAATTTATTCACCTAAGAAGATATTAAAATTAATGATATTGTTATAAAATATTAATATTCTTTAGTTGAAAATATATTTATATATGGAATTTTTCTCCGGGAGAAAAAAATTGATCTATATGGATAAAAATCGCTTCTCCCGTCAAAATAAACGCTAACACTAAGCACCATTTATTGAGCGTCTCCACAAACTAGCGACCTCAGGTCGGTGACAATGCAACAACACCAGCTTTGGTAAACTGATAAACATTCAACTTGAAACCATGGTTTCGGGCTTATTACCATATAAACACCTTCTTTGGAAAATTGTACATATTTTTGTATTTACATAATTACAAACTAATAGCCAAAAGTTGTGATATTTCCATAATAAAACTGATAATTTGATATTTATAGGTTGACGTTATTAATATTTTTGATAAATCAAAAAGTCCATTTCTACATTGGATTCTTCCAAAAGCATTCTCCGTTTTCAATTGATCTGGGTTTGCTAAGAGGTTTTAAAATTACTAAAAGTTGTTGAAAAATATTATTTGAAAGCTTCAATTAGATTCTTAAAATAATAATTTGTCTTGATTCATATAAATTTTTAAGATTGAATTTTTCTCTCTATCGCTATAAAAATGTTTAGCCTTTTTTATATGAAATTTACATTATAACAAAGTCTTGATATCCGAATATATTGGAAAGCTGATTCACTTCGTATCAACGACCAACTAACCTGTCTTTGTGATTTTCGCCATCGAGAAATCGGCTGCTGAGTTAGTCGATAGGTCGTCTGCATTGTTTGAAAATATCCATTGATTTATTCCTTTAAGAGCTCTAATTGTTTACCGCTATGATATTACACCCTAAATCTGCTTTCAGCTGAATACAATAGGAAGTCGTGAGAACGTTCTTCAAAATAAACTTTCTAATATTCGTGAGGAAATTGTAAAAAAATAACAGAAGATAATTGAATTTGTAAATATTTTCGAAGCTTTATATGTGTTGACTTTAAATATAAATAATTAAACGATATTTATATATAGCTTTTATATACTTCATAAAATAAAAATTGAGAGAAGAAGGGCATGGCTCATCAGTGGTGAACACTCCCCCGGCAGTTTCGCCATTTTAATCCTCAGTCCGCTTCACTATTGTATATATATGTAGGATTGTTGCGTGAAGTGTTGGTGTGGCTTGTGGAAAGGCTGCTGATAAAATTATAATTAAAATTAATTTATTTAAAGCAAGAAATTATAAAGAGAAAAGAAACAACGGTTGAAGTAACGGCCGCCGGCTTTAGCCTTGTTGTTTACCGCTGAGTGCCAGATCAAGTGTCGGAAGAAGCCAGCCGCTAGAAAGTTCCGGATGACGCCCGCGCATGCGTAGTGAAGTGTTCTCAAAACACGTGCTTGCCGAGGCAAAGTGGGGCCGCCATTTTTCTGCCCGTATGTGTTTTGAAGCTTTGTCCCAGTTCGCTGAAGCAAAGTGCGGTCGCCACATATATATACTCAGCATTGATTATGTAATAAAGTTCCTTGATAAGTTGGAGGATAAGGAGATTTTGTTCACATTTGGTTATTTCGTGTGTCATAATTCAGTAGCGAATATATTTCAGATTTATTGCCTGAATCCCGATATATATGCTAAATAGAGGAACTTACTCAAGTTTGCCTATGAGTGTGTGTGTTGTAATATGAAGCTCTCCATTTATAAATAATCATTAAAACAATGTATTTAGTTTATCACCTACTATAAAACGTAATGGCGGTGATAAATAATGAGCAACAACACCAGTTTAGTTAATTCGGACAAAATGCCAACCTTGATTCCGTGGCTTTGGCTAGGACCCTAATCAGTTAGGAGAAATCTTCAATTCGGTAACATAAAAATGAGATATGAAGGTGTTTGAATCTTAAAATAAGTGTTTGGACCGATGAATTTATTGTGCCAATTTTCTGAAAGGATTAAAATGTAAAATTTATATTTGTAAAATACATAGTTTAAAGTGGGTTTCCTTCTTTTGGTTACTTGAATATACAATTCTTCTGCATTTTATATTTAATTTGATGGTCAAGAAAACCCACTGTTGATGCAGTGCCGACCTATGGTCAAATAGAAAAGATCATAATATTTTGGCAGAGATAGCAATAACATGCTTCATCAAAATAAACCTTAATAAATAATTACCTTGGCCATTTATTTATCTTTAGAATATTTTACATCACATCAATTTTTTTTGAAACATCAAAAATTTCATATATTGATAACAAATTTGTCAAGAAGATATTTTTATAAAAATGAACTAGCTATATCACCTATTGAAATTACCACAAAAATTGTGATATATATTGACTTTCTCTTCAAACTAGCAGGTTTGGCTCTTGACAAACCCACACAATAACAGCTCTGTTGATTTCAAAACTCCCCATCTGGAGCCCATGGTTTGATGTTGAAGCCATCCTCATTTTAGAGCAGTCTTAGATTTATTATCATATTTAAAAGGTAAGTATGAAATACTAATATATTGACAATGAGCGGTCATCTAGTAAAAGTTAATTAGGGTATTCTATGGCAAAAATGAAAATCGAAATTTGTTGGAAAATATTGATCTAAAATGTAAGGGGCTACTTTTCCTGTCATTAAATATTCAAAATGTTCAATTAAATACA
Organism: Cordylochernes scorpioides; assembly: GCA_030710605.1. NCBI lineage: Eukaryota > Metazoa > Arthropoda > Arachnida > Pseudoscorpiones > Chernetidae > Cordylochernes > Cordylochernes scorpioides. The sequence goes on from CP092882.1 coordinate 68,002,277, forward strand.
AAGTGTATTGAGTGTATTATAGTAAGATGGGGTGTCATCTATGTTCTCCTTTTTTCTCCAACTGATGAATGAAATTTATAATAACCAGTTATACATAATAGTTGAGTTTCAAAATTATTTATTGAATTCGAAATTGAATTTATTTTATATTGAAGGATTGAAGTGAAGCAATATATAATTTGGAGCAGACTGGCTTAATTTCTATAAACACACAGAAAAAGATTAGTTGAAAGTAGTGGTGAGAGGAAGTAACTTAAAGTGGTTGAAATATAATAGAAATAAATTAGATTGACATGGTATGTTTGTCGATATATATATTAATGGATATTTATTGAAACTGAAAATTATATCAGAATATTATTTTCTTAAATAAAGTATTTCACTAAATTATTTTTTAAATATTAATGATAGGCATTTAGGACATTTTATATAGGAAATTATATAATTACATTTAGAAGTACACGAAATTAATGAATTGCTAGTTGATAATTTAAAAGTAAGAACTCATTTAATTGATAAATAGGCATCCATTTAGTGAAAGTCAATAAATTATTTAAACTCATTAATTTGAATAAATCAATTAGTTTGTGAGTTGATAAAAATATTTAAAAACTGAGCTTTTTGTAATTTAAAATTATTTAGAAAATATGGAATATAACTATATTCTCTTGATAAAACAAAAATAATTGATTGAATTATATTTATAAAAGGTGATTAATAGTAAATCTCTGTTGATGCTATGAAACGATTTCAGTGGATAGATCGCTTATTGTCGATCACATGTTGTTTTGAACATAGTAACACTTCTTCAGATGGTCTTGAAGTGACTCAATAATGAAATTTTTTTTTTTTGCTATAATGAAATATGACTAAGTTGACCACCTCATAGCAGATGATCTTAGTATAAATCAACTGTAAATTACCAGTAAGCAACCATCTCAAAGCAGATGATTTTTATATAATTCAAATATATAATTTAACATGGCGACCACCTCAAATCAGATGATCTTGGTATAATTCAATTATAAATTAACATTAAACAACCATCTCAAAGGAGATGATTTTACAATTATTGATATTATGATTCCAACTTTTGGCAAGCAACTCTGTTAGAAGATATTTAGGGATAGTTCAATTATAGAAAATAAATTGAACCACCTCATTACAGATGGTCTTTTTTTAACTTACCTATTAATTCTTCAACTTGAAAATTAAATAATAGGTATGACGACCTTGACATAAATACCATAAATAAATAACCTCTTAGTAGATAATATTAATTATAATTTGATTTTTAAATGAAAGAATCTTTAACATGTTCTCTCACTGGATTTAAACATATGAAATATCATTTTAGTAGCTTAACAGTTGTACATTTGTGGCAATAATGCAATTATATTCTATATAAAAAATTTCCATGAGAGTAATGAGCTCATATCTAGGTTATTATATCCATCAAGGGCCTTCATCATCCTGAGAAATCAAATTTTACAATTGGTTGTTGAAGGTTTTTAGCGACTACATTAATATATTTTTAGGGAAACAATCAAATGATTACAAAGCTTTAATTAAGAAATTTATTTCAATTATAGATGTGTAGTCAACAAATATTGGTTTAATTCTATTCGTAAATTTCAGAAATATATTTTATTCTGAAGGATGGAATCATCAATCCAAGAAAGCCCCATAGCCCCATCCAGTGGACCAGTCTGTGGCCATCCCCTGAACCACATAGACCCAATGACCCAGCCTATGACCTAACCCGAGCCCCGCGATCCAGTAGCCCAGTCAGTGGCCAACCCACCAGCCAGCCATTGAAACAACAACATGCCAAGTGCCAGCTCTACCTTATCTCGAGGTATACCCTACATTGGTTTTTGAGACTCTGAATCATTGAAAAGAGATTTAGTACTGAACAAATATAATTATAAAAAAATAAATTTGATTTTACTCCCTGTCTGTAAAAAAATGTGAATTTATCATCATTACTAGAGAAACATGTGGATAGAAGACCGAGCAAGAATTAAAGCGAGAAAGTAGATGAAAGATATTTGGAGTTTGAAAAAAAGAATTTCAGAAATATATTCTGAAAACATTTAACCTTAATAAAAAAGAATAATCTCCAATATCAAGAGTATATTGGAGATCTGGACCAGAAAGGAATAACAAACTCCAATATCAAGAGTGTATTGGAGATCTGGACCCAAAAGGAATAACAAACCCCAATATAAAGAGTATATTGGAGATCTCGAACAAAAAGGAAAAAAAAAACTCCAATATCAAGAGTGTATTGGAGATCTGGACCAAAAAGGAATAACAAACTCCAATATCAAGAGTGTATTGGAGATCTGGACCCAAAAGGAATAACAAACTCCAATATAAAGAGTATATTGTAGATCTGGACCAAAGAGGAATAACTAACCCAATATAAATAGTATATTGAAGATCTAGAACAAAAATGAATACCAAACTCCAATATCAAAAGTATATTGGAGACCTGGACCAAAAAGGATTAACAAACTCCAATATCAAGGTTATATTGGAGATCTATAACAAAAATGAATACATAACTCCAATATCAAAAATATATTGGAGACCTGGACCAAAAAGGATTAACAAACTCCAATATCAAGGTTATATTGGAGATCTATAACAAAAAGGAATAACAAACTTCAATATCAAGGTTATATTGGAGATCTAGAACAAAAGGGAATAACAAACTCCAATATCAAGAATATATTGGAGATCTAGAACAAAAGGGAATAACAAACTCCAATATCAAGAGTATATTGGAGATCTGGACCAAAAAGGAATAACATTACCCCAATATAAATAGTATATTGGAGATCTAGAACGAAAAGGAATAACAAACCCCAATATCAAAAGTATATTGGAGACCTGGACCAAAAAGGAATAACAAACTCCAATATCAAGAGTAATTGGAGACCTGAACCAAAAATGAATAACAAACTCCAATATCAAGAGTATATTGGAGATCTGGACCAAAAAGGAATAACAAACTCCAATATCAAGAGTATATTGGAGATCTGGATCTAGAAGGAATAACAAACTCCAATATTAAGAGTATATTGGAGATCTGGACCAAGAAGGAATAACAAACTCCAATATCAAGAGTATATTGGAGATCTGGACCAAAAAGGAATAACAAACTCCAATATCAAGAGTATATTGGAGATCTGGACCAAGAAGGAATAACAAACTCCAATATTAAGAGTATATTGGAGATCTGGACCAAGAAGGAATAACAAACTCCAATATCAAGAGTATATTGGAGATATAGACCAAGAAGGAATAAAATTACCCCAATATCAAGAGTGCATTGGGGATCAAATCAAATTGAAATAATAATGATAATAATTTCACATTTCAAAAAGTGTTATTGAATTAATTCTATCTCTATATAGTTAAACTAATATTTAAAAGGGTTCAAAGAAGACATTAATAATTTATCCATTTTTTGGAGAAAATTTTTCGAAGAAATAGTCTTTAAAAATATGTTTATTAAATGCGTGATATCTAATTAAAAATAAGTTGCTACCAAAAAGTAATTATAAAATAAATTGGTTTTATTATAATTTTATTCCACAGAATAATATCGATAGAAAAGTTAAATAATAGATAAGATAGATACAGGGAGATAGATTGTTCAAAATGTCTTCATTCAAAGGCGGATTAAGTGATCATCTTTTGAAGTCGTAACCGATGAGAACGGCCAGTTGATCCGCAGAAACACCTTGTGGGACCAAAGCATCTTGGAATGGTTAAAGGGCGCGGCAACTCCATAAGCTGTTCATCAGTGATCTATCGCATAGTTGGCACACCTCGAGGCAGATTGTTCAGGATGTCGTGGCATGTAGTGTCCCGAAAGTTTAATGAGGCGTAGGTCGGCTGAGGAGATTAAGCGAGGCGACACGAATAAAGGGAATGTCCAATCACGCTCCCAGCTTTGAAGAATAAATTTGTAGGAAAAGCTGAATCCAGATTCCTTCCCGTGAACTGGCTGTGGAAGTGTGCGAGGATCGTTGTTGAAATTCGCAGGACGACGTTTTTTTACCTCGTGCACCACCCGGTAGTTGGTGACCTGTAGTAGACGCTAGCAGAGGCTCCAGGAGCGCAGTACGCGTTGAGCATCCTATAACACGAACATTTGAAGGGAAGGCTCTTTAGACTTAACCGCGCAAGGAAGCCAGCAGGTCTGGTGGCCGGACGAGACTTTTGTCATCTTGCAGACTTGTAGAAATAAAACTAACAAGGAGGAGAATCAGGTTGTTCAGATCAATGATGCTGTACACCTACGAAAGGCTATAGGGACATGGTCATCTTGAAGGAAACTCTTGGCTTCGACACGGCGGTGAATTCTTGGAGCCAGTCTCTGAAAATGTAGATCATAGCAGCCATGGCCCAAGGTGTTCTCGGCGATCTTCAGTTTGTTTTCCCTAATCTACCCAGCATCTACCACCAAAATGTAACGTAGAAATTGGGAAAGACTACTTCAGAATTAGACGGGTAACAAGATTCACACACACAAAGGTTAAGGAATTACCACCAATATGTATATTATGGAGAATCTATTTGTGTAGTTGAGTCATATATTTAAAATCATAAATGAATATCTTCAATTTTTTTTTCTATGTTTCAGCCACTTGCCCTCTTTAGAAAACTCTATTTGCTATTTTGTGTCAAAAAGCGATCAAAATTTTAAATATTTATATAAAAAAAGCCTACCTAGATTTGTTAGAGAAAAAAAACATTTTTTTCTTTAACATATCGAGGTACGTTCTTTTTATATAAATATATTTGCTATTGGTTTGAAAATAGAGTAATCCATAAACAAATATTTAATTTAAAAGGCATATATTTTGATCAAATATATGCCGTTTTAATTAAATATTTGCAATTATGTTTACTTTGTATTTTAATTCTGAGTGGACTGATATTTTAAAGAGCGTGGAGCGTGTACTCCAAACTCAAAGAAAAAAAAAAGAATATATATTAATGAACAAAATTTAAAAAATCTGGAAAGAGGGGTAAAATATAAAAGTGGTTGGAAACGCGGAAAAATATAAAAAGGTTGAAGATATTCATTTATATGTGAGGAATAGTTAGCCAGAAATTATTTGAAAAAGTAAAAATTAAAATCAGGTAAAAAGTTTCTTTTTATTTTCATTTAGCAGTATATTTGCTTGAAATATTACAAATATAAATAAAAAGAAACCTTTTACCTGATTTTAATTTTTACTTTTTCAAATATTCATTTATATTTAAATTAAATATACAGGTTGGACCATAAGCCCTGAAAACCTTTTTTTGATTAAAAATTAAAAGGCAAACTAGAATAAAAACTAAAATTATTCAAATCTAGTTTGCCTTCCAATTTTTAACAAAAATAAAGGGTTCAGGACTTACTGGTCAATCTGGAATCATTGGAACCTCTAAAATTAGTTTAATTTATATAGGGATAGAATTAATTCAACAAAAATGGCTTAACACTCAAATTTGTTCAGTACTTCATTAGGTATATTTATTCAGAGTCCCATCATAAATGTTGGGATACCACAAGATAAAGTAGAGCAAGCAGTTGGCATGCTGTTGATGGAAATCATGGCCAGCTTAGAGTCAGCACACGTCCCAGTCCACCGAATCAATAGAGCCCAGGGAAAGGTCACAAGCCAGACCAAAGGATCTATGGGTTCAAGGGGGAGGCCACAGACTAGTCCTCTGAGGCTATGGGGCTAACTTTCTCTTTGGAAACCGTGGAATCGTAATTATAGATGAATTATCAGCATAGAATTTTCACAAAGAGGCTTCAAGGCGCTATCTGTCCAGGAAGGGAGTCGCGAGAGAGGTGGTATACAACCCCACCCCCTCTCCTGGAGGGCTCCCACCCACGCCCCTCCAGAGTGGAGACCACACCCTCAAAAAGGAGAGTTTCTAAGCATCATATCCTACTGACTCCCCCTGCTTTCCCTTCCTGGTCATGACATGGGATTACAACATAATCCATTGATAGCAGTTCGAGCTGAATGGGCTCTTTGAACTTGGTAATATTTGCACCACATTTCCACAGTCATCACAATACTGCTGCACAGTGTAACAGGTATTTCTGTACCTTTTCCCTCAATATGAAAAGTAGAGGTGTAATCTGAAGCGTAGCGCTCAAGGCCCACCAAATGGCGCCAAAATAATGAGGCTTCTTCAGAACGATTTTTGGGGCAATATAAGTCAAAGGGCCACAACAACAGCTTGTATTTTTGCCATGGTTTGATGTTTAACTTACACAAGCAATATTATACCAGTGTTATGTGGTCATCAAATTCAAAAGGATATTTTACAATTTTACATCCTTGTGAATTTTTCTGTGGATTTTAAGATAATATAATCCCTAAAGTGTATTGGAATGGTGTAAAACCTTGCCTTGTTTCCATAATATTTTCCATTCATTCATTTAATGGAATAAATTGATTCCTTTCAAAAATTCATTGCTATAATTTAAAATTAAAACTAGCTCCAAAAAAAAAAAAAAAAAAACCTTTGGTAATTTGAAGTAATTCTCTCTCTGTTTAGATTTCTTCAGAATTTTTATCATTATCTCGGAATATTTGACTGAACCCACGTCTAGCAAATATGATACTCCTTTGAAAATCGTCATTTTCAAGCACACCATTGATCTAGTTGAAATGAAAAGAGGTAAATTCTGTATTACCGCAGTTAGGCAAGCTTCCTCTTCTGGAGCTGAACTTTCACTCTGGAGGAGAAGATCAGGAGCAGTCAACCTAAAAACAAAGCGAGATTTTAGAATAGACATTTATATATAATCTTAAATTAATACACATCTAATAAAGGGTCGTAAAATTTTTGAAGCTATTTGTACTAACTGTGTTTTTGTGCACATATAGCATAATTAATAATCCACTGCGTTTGTAAATTGTATAGTAGCAAAGTTCATGAGAAATACGAAATTATAATTTACCACAGATGATGAAAAAAAAACCATATATATAATTCTACCTAAATAGCTGAGGCAACGCCAAGGTTCTCTCGAAGTGAATATTTGCAAAATTGAAATAAAAACTACAAAGAAAAGTTTTAAAAAACGCAGAGAATAAAAACAAGAGGTGACCGAGATAATGGTTTCAGGCTAATCCATTTTACCACATAACGACAAGGGATTCATGAAATTTTCAAAAAGTGACAAATATATGTTAATTTGTCGAAGTGTCTAGGCTAAATCCTCGGCCGAAATATAGATGGAATTTTTGTTGTGAGGATATTGATTTTTTAAAGAAGGATCATTCCTTCTGTCGAAGAGAGAGAGAGAATAAGATGAAACTCGAACCTATATATTTATTATATTATTTATGTAGGGGACTAGGGTAGGTGACAAAACCACAATACCTTTGTAATATGTTTTGCGCTTATTTCAATGAGATATTTGACTTTCACCTTTGCATGTCAATATATTACAGTAAAAGTTTTCATATAAATTTGATTAGAAAATATATTGGCACTATATTAAAAAAATATATTTATTTAATGATCAGTCGACCAAAAATTGATAAAATGCATCTAAGCATATCCTGACTGCGGCCAGATCCATTCGCATAGAGTAAATTATATCTTAGAAGATGTCTCACAGTTCAAGATAACTTTGTCACCCACGTTGGCCATCCCAATTTTTCCAGCTAGATATGGTGGAACATTACTCACATGTGGGCCGGATCTGCTGAGCCTTATAGGAAACCACAGCCTCCTTGGTCTCGGAGTAGATTTAGATTATGGCATCTTCTCTTTTACTGGAGTTTCACCGCAGTAGGAACGTGGGAGAATGATCCAGAATCCAGAATTCCACAGCACACTAAACCACATAGAACAACTATGTTAGACTTAATAGATTTTAACATAAGTTTCTAAGTTATTTCTAAAGCGTAAATTAGAAACTACTATACTGATAGGGTTGCTTTCTCCTAAGTGTATTATTATAATCACGATTAATAATAAGTATGGGCATAATGAAAAAATAGAAGATCATAACATGTAGAAATTGAGGAAAAGATATTAAAAATGACATGACGAAATATTTTAGTCCAAAGACAAAAAGAACTTCAATTTAACTGATATTTTTGTAGAGAAATATAATAATATCAAGAGGTTGGAATAAAATATTCATAAAATATTTATTTCACATTAAGGACAGTAGAATATATTTATTTTTTTGTGAAAAGAAACATTCGCGTCTTAATGTCTTCATTTGTTATATATAGATGGCGCGTTTTGCCCTGTATTAATTTATGTTCAACTTGCCTTGTCCTTGATTGTTTGCTGAAGAGCATTGTTTGATGCAAATATTTAAATGTAAATCTACTGTCTCAAAAGCCTACGTCTATATTTTGCTTAAATACCATTTCTAAAATTCCACTCTTCAGTGTAGCATATAAAAGCAGAATGCTACAATACAGTATTAGAGCTCTAAAGAAGCGGTCTGGTAAATTAAATTGGCAAAACCGCTGGTACGCTTCCCCACTGATGAGCCAATCCCTCCCAATATTTTTTCATCGCAGTAAGGAGAGTCGAAGATTTTTATTTGTGAAAAGAAACATTCGCGTCTCTTAATGTCTTCATTTGTTATATATAGATGGCAAGTTATACATTGCTTTGTATAAAATAATTTTATAAAATAAATGAAGCTTCCAGGGTTAAGTTTCTTTTGTTATAATATTACAATTGTCAAAAGAGCCAATCAGTTTATTGTCATTTGACCTTATACAAATAATCAGAGCGCGAAAGAACTGGTACCACAAATATAGACCTTCAAGAGAATATTCTAACATATATATATTCTAATAAGACACCTCTCCCTTTAAATATATGTATTTAGTGCCATTTGGAAAAATTGGAACCGAAACACACATTTCCGTTGACACATGACTCAAAACAGTATTCAGTATAAAAACTTTTATATACGAAGATGCATTTATTGAATATAAAGGAAAAAAAGGTTTGTGTGAAAAACAATGCTTTCAGATCTCTATCTATCCCTATAAATATATAGCCAACAATAATCAATTAAAATATAAACTAAACTAAAATGAGGCTGTTTAGAAACTCTTCAAATATTAGATATAAATCTATATGAAATTAAAAACAGCATTAAAGCTTGATAGCGAGTAATTTAATATTAAATAAAGTTCAATATTTATAATGTCTTCCTTTGTCACTTTAATCTTTAGCCTTAAGAACCTATTTCATATTGGTAGCTGAAAGTGTGAATTTCTTATGTTTAGCGTACCTTTTAAGTTAAGCGTTTTAATAAAATATTTTTGAATTCATTATTTTCCTAATATGTTTTCTATTAATTTATTTTGTTCTTTTATATTTAATATAAACTAAAGCATTAACCTTTGTACTAAATTAATTAGTTTTTACTTTCTTACTCATGATTTCTTTACTCATGATTATTATGCTATAATCTTGAGTTCTATTTTATTAGATGCCTCTCTCTTTGAACATTTATTAATAATTGATTAAACACGAAGGCAAAATTAATTATTTTGACCTAAAAGGATTATATTTTAAATTATTTATACCTTTATTTTTTATAAATTGATTACTTTTTACAATTTATTTTATATGTTTTCAGTCATAAATTATTTATATTACACAAATTTCTTGTATTTTCATTCGTTTGCTTGCTTCATCTTACTTTCTGTAATTTAACAGATTTTCTCTGATCATTTTAAACTTTTATCTTTTCATAAGGTCTTTATTTTCATTTGTGAAAAGTTTTATTTCTATCTTTTGTTCATTAAATTTCTGCATATTTTTATATTTAACACACACGCGGATAGAAATCCGCATAAATGTCTGAAATTTTATAAACAATCATTGTCATCTGTTTAAGCCTAGGTGCAAATTTTCAGGCTTCTATAGTGTGGTCTGAAAGTATGTTAAAATATGAATACAAAATTTGTTTTCGTTCACAAATCCATTTTCAAAGAATTTCAGACTCTCATAAAATTTTCTTGAGAGATTTAAAAATGAAAGGACAAAATAGGTAGGGAGTGAAAGATCAAAATATTGGATTATACACAAAGAAACACTAAATTTGGTGTTTAAACCAATGTTTATTTACATCTATAAATAAAAACAAAAAAAAAACCAAATATAATAGCTTATATATACAAATACTAATAGTAATTCATAATTTTTTAAAGGTTGGAAAGAGAAGAGAGAAATTGAATAAATCATATACCCAATTTTTGAAACAATTTACATTTAATATTTCAAAATACATTTTATTTTAAATTAAAAAAATATATAAATAATATATAATAAAGAGAAAAATATTAATATATAATATGGAAAAATGTATTTAACAGAAATTACTTAATTTTTCACAAACAAGATTTTATTCAAACAAGGTAGCAAATTGAGAAGTAGATATAATACTTTCAGAAAGATTTGACAGTTACAAAATACTCTCAGAAATACATCAATAATTTTAGACGTAGATTATTACATTGTTTTTGCCTAATATACAAATACAATATTTACTTTCAGAAATAAATAAATACATAAACTTGAAAGGATATATACAATACTCTCAGAAATAGATAAACAAAATATCTTTTCAGTATAATAGCAAATAAAATGTACTTCCTGAAAAGATATATACAATACATTCATAAAAATATATGAATACAATACTTACTGAGAAATCACTCTATGAATACAAAACCTTCGGGAATAGACAAAATGATTTCAGAATCAGACAAATACAATATTTTCAGAAATATATAAACAAATACTCTCATAAATCTAAAAAAATACTTTATATATAGACAAATACCACATTTCCATTAATATATATTGAGACGTTACAAAAACAATTTTCAATTGTACATAATTTCCTTTAAAATGTTATTTTAATTTTTCATGTGTTTATTTTCATTTTTATTTTCTCATTCATCAAAAGTCAATGATGTACATACTAAATTAGTAAAAACTCAATAAAAACGATATGTAAAGATATACATAAACAAATGGCTTGTAAAAGAAAGCAGCATTAAATGAGTTTAGGCAAAATGTCTATTTCATTAACAAACATTTCACTTTTAAAATAATAAACTTTAAAAATAAAGTTTTACTAAACTAAAATTAGCGTTTTAAAAATAAAAACGTGGCATTTGGCGCAGTCGAAAAGGATACGGAAAAAAAAAATGGCGGAAAATCCAAACAACCGGTTGCAAAAGTTCAACGGCTCGAAGTCGGCAATTAGGCCTGAGTCATGGATCAAATTATATGATTTTGAAAATAATTTTTTAAAGGAAGATGAAAAAATCAAAAATCTTATGTACTACTTGACAGATTCAGCACTTGAATGGTATGCAGACGAGATTATTTCAAATCCTGCAATAAAAAGATGGGAAGTTGTAAAAGAAAAGTTGATTCAAAGATTTGGTTCATACAACGCAAATCCAATTGTCTCAGCATCACATCGAAGATTAAAACGAGAAAATTCAATAAAAATTATTTTCAAGATAAAATTCGCCTGTTAAATCAAACCCATCTAACGAAGGAGGAAAAAATACATTTATTAACAGACGGACTTCCAAATGATTGGAAACATTTAATTGTGGCTGCACAGCCAACTGACACCACGAAATGGTTCCATATCGCAGCTTCAATTGAACAAAATAGGGCTTCAATTCAGTTTAAGCCTAAAAACAAAATACATCTCGCGACAAAAAATAATGATAATAGAAAAAATGTTTGCCCATTCTGGTGTCCAATTTGTTCGAAAAAGGGAATAAAAATTAAACATTGGGTCACAGATTGTGAGGATTATGATCCTAATTATAAAAAGGATAGGCCTAATCAAAACACTTCAGTGAAACAAGTATGCGGAGCCCCGGAATTGTTGAATGTAAGTACTTTGACAAATACCCCTACACAAGGAGCTTTCAAGCTTATCAACATAAGTGTTGAAGTAAATGGAATTCCTGCGCAAGCATTTGTGGATACTGGTGCAACAGTATCAATAATCAATTGGCGATTGTTCAAGCGAACCCGTCTTCAACTTCAACCAAATTCAGACATTCACATCAGCCAAGCGGATGGTGTTACCAGGACATGTGGAAGCCTTCAGACCAAGGTAAGAATAGATAAACTAATTAAACCTGTAACTCTCCATGTAATGAAGAACTTTAAATATCCACTCTTGATCGGATTAGATGTTGCATCTCTTTTTAATCTTTTAATAGATGTCAGAGACAAAACAATTTACACCAAATTTGATGGATTACAAAATCCAATTCTTGTAAATCATCTAGAAGAGATAAGAGAACATGAATTAAAAGAATTACTTGAACACAATAGGAATGTATTTTCTCAGCATGCTATTGATTTGGGAAAAGTAGCTATACAACATAAGATCATCACGAAAAGTGAACAACCAATTTCTCTTAGACCCTATCGTCGTCCTCTAAAAGAGTATGAAGAGATAGCTGAACAAGTTAAAGAACTTCTCGAACACAAGTTAATAAGAATTTCAGATTCTCCTTGGGCATTTCCTGTTGTTATGGTTCCCAAGAAGGATGGAAATAAAAGGATGTGCATTGATTACAGACGTCTTAATGAGATCACGCTGGATGACAGGCAACCCCTACCTCACATACAGGACATGTTTGATCGATTGCATGGATCCAGATTCTTCTCTACCCTTGATGTTGCATGGGGTTATTGGCAGATCGAAATGGACCCGCAATCTATTCAAAAAACTGCATTCGTCACAAACGATGGTCATTATGAGTTTTTAGTGATGCCCTTTGGTTTAAAAAATGCTGCTTCAACGTTTCAAAGGATAATCCAACATATTCTAGGTGAATTATTATGGAAAGGAACTTGCTCTTTCCAAGATGACATATTGGTGTACACGAAAACATGGCAAGAGCACATAGAGCTTCTTAGTAAAGTTTTTGACAAATTAAGACAGTACAACATGAAATTAAAATTGTCGAAATGTATTTTTGGAAGAACTGAAGTAAAATACCTCGGACATATCATCAGTCACAATCAATTAAAACCTGATCCAGGAAAAGTAAAATCTATTCAAGACTTTCCAAGACCTGATACTGTAAAGAAAGTTCGTCAGTTCATGGGATTGGCAAATTATTACAGAAAATTTGTGAAGGACTTTTCTAAAATTTCATTCCCCTTGGTTCGACTCACTCGGAAGAATCAGCCCTTCATCTGGAATGAGGAAGTAGAGGAGTCTTTCGCTAAACTTAAAATGGCACTATCTACAAAACCTGTCCTTGCTATTTACAACCCGGACTACCCCTCTAAAGTTTATACAGATGCCTCCAAATATGGAATTGGAGCAATCCTAACACAAATTGGTCCAGACAATGAGGAACATGTAATTGCTTATTACTCCAAAACACTGCAACCACACCAAGAGAATTATTCTGCTTATGAGATGGAATGCCTAGCCGTAATACAAGCAACTGATCACTTTCATGTATACATAGAAAACCAACCATTTGAAATCATCACTGATCATGCGGCGCTCCAATGGCTTTTCACCATGAAGAAACCGAAACCTAAGTATTTTAGATGGATTCTTAGTTTATCCTCGAAATCATGTAACATCGTTCATCGTTCTGGAAAGCAACAAACTCATGTTGACGCCTTATCAAGACTCCCAGTTGTTAACATTGCAACTCAAGAACTTCAAGAACACCAACAAAATTCAGATTTGAGTTTCTTGAAAAATTCCCACACTCACGACGGTGTGGTAATGATCAAACAAAAAGGAGTTTTTAAAGCAGTTGTCCCAAACTCGCTTACCAAAAAAATATTGGAAGAATATCACGATTCATTGAGTCACCCATCAATAACCAAAACATGCAAACTTATAACTCAATGTTATTGGTGGAAAGGAATAACAACTGATATCAAGAATTATGTTCGATCTTGTAAATCTTGTCAACTAGTGAAGGTCAGACATGAACCAACTTTAGGAGAAATGATCACTCCAACGTCAAATATCCAACCATTTCAAATGATCGGTTGTGACACTATTGTACTGGGAACAGCAGCAGCTAACACAAAGCATAAATTCATTCAAGTTTTTGTTGATCACGCAACTCGTTATCTATGGGCATATCCCACAATAACAAACACTGCTCAAGCTGTCACTCAATGTCTTGATAAGATAATCAAATCTGTTAATTCGATCAATACTATCTTAACAGATAATGGCAAAAATTTTATATCAAAAGAGTTAAACAAATTTCTTTCTTTACAAGGAATTAAACACACATATACTTCGCCTTATCATCCTCAGTGCAATGGCATTTGTGAGAAATTAAATGATACGATAATGACAAAACTGAGAATAGCTGTTCTAGAGAAACCTAGATGTAAATGGAGCTCATTGTTACCGCAAGTTGTCAAAAATTATAATTCCACACCACATGACGTGACTGTTTTTTCACCGCTTTTCTTAATGTATGGAATCGGTAATGTACCCGAATTTGCCGACCAAACTCCAATTACAATTGAAGAAGCCAGGAAGAAAGCTAGCCTGCGGACAGAACAAATTAGAAGTAAGTGGAAGATTAAACACGATAGCCATCACCCCAAGTATGTCTTTGAAGAAGGAGACTTAGTCATAAGAAAAATTGCCTTCAACGACCCTCATCTCATCAAGACATCACCAAAATATGAAGGACCATTTGTCATTCAAAATAAGATATCTGATGTAACCTACGATATCTCTCTGAAAGACCAAAAGCAAGCAAGACGCGTTCACATATCTCAACTTCGACCATTTATTACCCGAGAATAAATGCTTCAAGAAGGGGAATATGAGACGTTACAAAAACAATTTTCAATTGTACATAATTTCCTTTAAAATGTTATTTTAATTTTTCATGTGTTTATTTTCATTTTTATTTTCTCATTCATCAAAAGTCAATGATGTACATACTAAATTAGTAAAAACTCAATAAAAACGATATGTAAAGATATACATAAACAAATGGCTTGTAAAAGAAAGCAGCATTAAATGAGTTTAGGCAAAATGTCTATTTCATTAACAAACATTTCACTTTTAAAATAATAAACTTTAAAAATAAAGTTTTACTAAACTAAAATTAGCGTTTTAAAAATAAAAACGTGGCAATATATATACAATATTTTCAGAAAAACACGGCCAAATACATTCAGAAATAGACTAATACAATATGAATTTGATAAATTCAATATTTTAAGAAATATAAATATACAATGCTTCCACAAAAATAGATTAAAAATACTCAAACAGGAAAAATATATAAGGCTCCATAACATAACTAAAATACAATTTTCCTGATATAGACAAATACAAAACTTTAAGATATAAAACAAATGCAATAATTTCATGTATAGATAAATAAAATTCTTCCATATATCGGCAAATACAATACTTTCCTATATAAATAAATACAATCTTTCAGATATACACAAATACAATACTTTCAAATATAGATAAATACTCGTCGCTTTCAGAAACAGAAATATATATTTATTTTATTTAAAATATAGATATTTTCAGAAATAGATTACAATAAATAATTAAATGCGCATATGTACATATGTAAATAAATATAAAAAAAATGTGTTTGAAATACAGTCTTAGGATAAACCTTGGGATATAATTACAGGATTTATGGAACATATTGATGCATAGTCTTTATAATATTTATTCGTTTGTATTGTGTATATGATATTTACTCTTCAATATTTTATTATATTATCTTGTTGTGGACAATATTGTGTCGTATTTTGTCTCTCTTGATATTCCAATTGCTTACAATTATTCCAGAACCTTTTATGAAAACCAAATAAATAAATATATATACATATTTTTATATTTACATAATTACAAACTAATATCCCAAAGTTGTGATATTTCCATAATAAAACTGATAATTTGATATTTATAGGTTGACGTTATTAATATTTTTGATAAATCAAAAAGTCCATTTCTACATTGGATTCTTCCAAAAACATTCTCCGTTTTCAATTGATCTGGGTTTGCTAAGAGGTTTTAAAATTACTAAAAGTTGTTGAAAAATATTATTTGAAAGCATCAATTAGATTCTTCAAATAATAATTTGTCTTGATTCATATAAATTTTTAAGATTGAATTTTTCTCTCTCTATCGCTATAAAAATGTTTAGCCTTTTTTTATATGAAATTTACATTATAACAAAGTCTTGATATCCGAATATATTGGAAAGCTGATTCCCTTCGTATCAACGACCAACTAACCTGGCTTTGTGATTTTCGCCATCGAGAAATCGGCTGCTGAGTTAGTCGATAGGTCGTCTGCATTGTTTGAAAATATCCATTGATTTATTCCTTTAAGAGCTCTAATTGTTTACCGCTATGATATTACACCCTAAATCTGCTTTCAGCTGAATACAATAGGAAGTCGTGAGAACGTTCTTCAAAATAAACTTTCTAATATTCGTAAGGAAATTGTAAAAAAATAACAGAAGATAATTGAATTTGTAAATATTTTCGAAGCTTTATATGTGTTGATTTTAAATATAAATAATTAAACGATATTTATATACAGCTTTTATATACTTCATAAAATAAAAATTTAGAGAAGAAGGGCATGGCTCATCAGTGGTGAACACTCCCCCGGCAGTTTCGCCATTTTAATCCTCAGTCCGCTTCACTATTGTATATATATGTAGGATTGTTGCGTGAAGTGTTGGTGTGGCTTGTGGAAAGGCTGCTGATAAAATTATAATTAAAATTAATTTATTTAAAGCAAGAAATTATAAAGAGAAAAGAAACAACGGTTGAAGTAACGGCCGCCGGCTTTAGCCTTGTTGTTTACCGCTGAGTGCCAGATCAAGTGTCGGAAGAAGCCAGCCGCTAGAAAGTTCCGGATGACGCCCGCGCATGCGTAGTGAAGTGTTCTCAAAACACGTGCTTGCCGAGGCAAAGTGGGGCCGCCATTTTTCTGCCCGTATGTGTTTTGAAGCTTTGTCCCAGTTCGCTGAAGCAAAGTGCGGTCGCCACATATATATACTCAGCATTGATTATGTAATAAAGTAAATTGGTGTTTTGAAAGACTGCGTGTGTAGAAATATATATCTTAATTTGAGATTTTATGCAGCGAGGAATTTTTTTTCACAAAATCATAGTATTCATTTCATTGCAGTTTAAGGGTTGTAGAAATATTTATTAAATATATCTAAATAGCGGGATGATTTTTTGAAAATGATCAGCGATAGAAGACGCTAAATTAAGGTGATATTCAATATGTTGTTTAACAAGTTTTTTGTAATTTTTCGCAATACAGCAAACAGTAGCAAGCCCTGAGTAAGTCCAGGTCAGCTGTAGCCACCTTTGATCAGTTCTGCTTTGTGGAGTGGAGGCTCTATCTTTCTTCAATGGACTACATCAAGGCACTGGGGGAAATACTTGGCATATCATCAGTATTACAAATAATGAAGATGTCAGATTAGCTCCATGTTTGACTATTTGGCTAATTCTGAAGAAGCGCCTAGTTAAAGAGGGCCTCACCATTTGGGCCACCTTTCTTAAGACCTTCCTTTATAGGAAACGGGGGAAGAAGTTAGCTATTTGGAATTTCTCAATTTCTATGAGTGATGAGGACGTCGTCGCGGCACTACGGCCCTACTTCATGGTGGTTTATCTTAAACCTGAGGTCGTGACTTTCGATGGATACACATGGAAGCAGGGAAACCTTTGTTCTTCTAAATGAAGGCATTAGACTCAAACAGTTCCTTGATAAGTTGGAGGATAAGGAGATTTTGTTCACATTTGGTTATTTCGTGTGTCATTATTCAGTAGCGAATATATTTCAGATTTATTGCCTGAATCCCGATATATATGCTAAATAGAGGAACTTACTTAAGTTTGCCTATGAGTGTGTGTGTTGTAATATGAAGCTCTCCATTAATAAATAATCATTAAAACAATGTATTTAGTTTATCACCTACTATAAAACGTAATGGCGGTGATAAATAATGAGCAACAACATCAGTTCAGTTAATTCGGACAAAATGCCAACCTTGATCCCATGGCTTTGGCTAGGACCCTAATCAGTTAGGAGAAATCTTCAATTCGGTAACATAAAAATGAGATATGAAGGTGTTTGAATCTTACAATAAGTGTTTGGACCGATGAATTTATTGTGCCAATTTTCTGAAAGGATTGAAATGTAAAATTTCTATTTGTAAAATACATAGTTTAAAGTGGGTTTCCTTCTTTTGGTTACTTGAATATACAATTCTTCTGCATTTTATATTTAATTTGATGGTCAAGAAAACCCACTGTTGATGCAGTGCCGACCTATGGTCAAATAGAAAAGATCATAATATTTTGGCAGAGATAGCAATAACATGCTTCATCAAAATAAACCTTAATAAATAATTACCTTGGCCATTTATTTATCTTTAGAATATTTTACATCACATCAATTTTTTTTGAAACATCAAAAATTTCATATATTGATAACAAATTTGTCAAGAAGATATTTTTATAAAAATGAACTAGCTATATCACCTATTGAAATTACCACAAAAATTGTGATATATATTGACTTTCTCTTCAAACTAGCAGGTCTAGCTTAAACAATTTTGCTCAAATAAGTTAAAGTAATATCTTTCTCCTTAGAGAAAGTGTAAAAACAAAAATGGAAAAAGTAAAAACACAAAGTTTTTGTGAATTATTTACAAAATTTTATTACTTCTCCGGGCTAAAGAATAATTAAGCGAGGGTTGTGAAATGGGGTTAGAATGAAGGGTCTGACATAATTACTGACGTCGAGAGAAGATTTTTGAAACCTCGGTCTATTGTGTCCATTTCTTGAGGAAGATATGTGGGAAACATTTTTAAATGAAGCTATTTAAGAAATTCTGTGTGCCTGTAAATTGTAATAAACTACACTATAACATTTGTTCCCTGCAGGGACTGTTTAAACTGATGTCCTTGTTTCTACTGGAGGGAATTTCTAATTGGGAGTTGGAATAGGTCAATTTGAATTTTTTTTTAATTAGAGTGGTTGGTTAAAGAAATGATCAATCGATTAGTGTGGTCGTTTAAAAAAGTGGTCGTTAAGGGAATTAGTCGCTTAGTGAAGTGGTCGTTAAGTGAAGTCTTCGTTTAGTGAAGTGGTCGTTAAGTGAAGTCTTCGTTTAGTGAAGTGGTCGTTAAAGGTATGTAGTCTTTAAGTGAAGTGGTCGTTAAGGAAATTAGTCGCTTAGTGAAGTGGTCGTTAAGGGAATTAGTCGCTTAGTGAAGTGGTCGTTAAGTGAAGTCTTCGTTTAGTGAAGTGGTCGTTAAGTGAAGTCTTCGTTTAGTGAAGTGGTCGTTAAAGGTATGTAGTCTTTAAGTGAAGTGGTCATTAAGGGAATTAGTCGCTTAGTGAAGTGGTCGTTAAGTGAGGTCTTCGCTTAGTGAAGTAGTCGTTAAAGGTATGTAGTCTTTAAGTGAAGTGTACGTTAAGGGAATTAGTCGCTTAGTGAAGTGGTCGTTAAGTGAAGTCTTCGCTTAGTGAAGTAGTCGTTAAAGGTATGTAGTCTTTAAGTGAAGTCTTCGTTTAGTGAAGTGGTCGATAAAGGTATGTAGTCTTTAAGTGAAGTGGTCGTTAAGGGAATTAGTCGCTTAGTGAAGTGGTCGTTAAGTGAAGTCTTCGTTTAGTGAAGTTGTCGTTAAAGGTATGTAGTCTTTAAGTGAAGTGGTCGTTAAGGGAAT
The DNA here is from genome assembly GCA_030710605.1 of Cordylochernes scorpioides. NCBI lineage: Eukaryota > Metazoa > Arthropoda > Arachnida > Pseudoscorpiones > Chernetidae > Cordylochernes > Cordylochernes scorpioides. The sequence continues at coordinate 68,022,083 of CP092882.1, forward strand.
TAGTCGCTTAGTGAAGTGGTCGTTAAGTGAAGTATTCGTTTAGTGAAGTGGTCGTTAAGTGAAGTCTTCGTTTAGTGAAGTAGTCGTTAAAGGTATGTAGTCTTTAAGTGAAACGGTCGTTAAAGGAATTATTCGCTTAGTGAAGTGGTCGTTAAGTGAAGTCTTCATATAGTGAAGTAGTCGTTAAGTGAAGTCTTCGTTTAGTGAAGTAGTCGTTAAGTGAAGTGGTCGTTAGGTGAAGTCTTCGTTTAGTGAAGTGGTCGTTAAAGGTATGTAGTCTTTAAGTGAAATGGTCGTTAAGGAAATTAGTCGCTTAGTGAAGTGGTCGTTAAGTAAAGTCTTCGTTTAGTTAAATGGTCGTTAAGTGAAGTCTTCGTTTAGTGAAGTAGTCTTTAAGTGAAATGATCGTTAAGTGAAGTCTTCGTTTAGTAAAGTGGTCGTTAAGTGAAGTCTTCGTTTAGTGAAGTAGTCTTTAAGTGAAATGGTCGTTAAGTGAAGTCTTCGTTTAGTAAAGTGGTCGTTAAGTGAAGTCTTCGTTTAGTGAAGTAGTCTATAAGTGAAATGGTCGTTAAGTGAAGTCTTCGTTTAGTAAAGTGGTCGTTAAGTGAAGTCTTCGTTTAGTGAAGTAGTCTTTAAGTGAAATGGTCGTTAAGTGAAGTCTTCGTTTAGTAAAGTAGTCTTTAGGTGAAATGGTCGTTAAGTGAAATCTTCGTTTAGTAAAGTGGTCGTTAAGTGAAGTCTTCGTTTAGTGAAGTAGTCGTTAAGTGAAGTCTTCGTTTACTGAAGTAGTCTTCAAGTGAAATGGTCGTTAAGTGAAGTCTTCGTTTAGTAAAGTGGTCGTTAAGTGAAGTCTTCGTTTAGTGAAGTAGTCGTTAAGTGAAGTCTCCCTCTAGTGAAGTCTTCGTTTAGTGAAGTAGTCGTTAAGTGAAGTCTTCGTTTAGTGAAGTAGTCGTTAAGTGAAGTCTTCGTTTAGTGAAGTAGTCGTTAAGTGAAGTATTTGCTTAGTGAAGTGGTCGTTAAAGGAATGTAGTCTTTAAGTGAAACGGTCATTAAAGGAATTAGTCGCTTAGTGAAGTGGTCGTTAAGTGAAGTCTTCATTTAGTGAAGTGGTCGTTAAGTGAGGTCTTCGTTTAGTGAAGTAGTCGTTACGTGAATTCTTCGTTTAGTGAAGTGGTCGTTAAAGGTATGTAGTCGTTAAGTGAAGTAGTCGTTAAGTGATGTCTTCGTTAAGTGAAGTGGTCGTTAAAGGTATGTAGTCGTTAAGTGAAGTAGTCGTTAAGTGATGTCTTCGTTTAGTGAAGTGGACGTTAAAGGTATGTAGTCTTCAAGTGAAGTGGTCGTTAAGGGAATTAGTCGCTTAGTGAAGTGGTCGTTAAAGGTATGTAGTCTTTAAGTGAAACGGTCGTTAAAGGAATTAGTCGCTTAGTGAAGTGGTCGTTAAGTGAAGTCTTCATTTAGTGAAGTGGTCGTTAAGTGAGGTCTTCGTTTAGTGAAGTAGTCGTTAAGTGAATTCTTCGTTTAGTGAAATAGTCTTTAAGTGAAGTGGTCGTTAGGTGAAGTCTTCGTTTAGTGAAGTGGTCGTTAAAGGTATGTAGTCGTTAAGTGAAGTCTTCGTTTAGTGAAGTAGTTGTTAAGTGAAGTCTTCCTTTAGTGAAGTAGTCGTTAAGTGAAGTCTTCCTTTAGTGAAGTGGTCGTTAAAGGTATGTAGTCGTTAAGTGATGTCTTCGTTTAGTGAAGTAATTGTTAAGTGAAGTCTTCGTTTAGTGAAGTAGTCGTTAAGTGAAGTCTTCCTATAGTGAAGTAGTCGTTAAGTGAAGTCTTCCTATAGTGAAGTAGTCGTTAAGTGAAGTCTTCGTTTAGTGAAGTAGTTGTTAAGTGAAGTCTTCCTTTAGTGAAGTAGTCGTTAAGTGAAGTCTTCTTTAGTGAAGTGGTCGTTAAAGGTATGTAGTCGTTAAGTGAAATTAAGTCGTTATATTGAAAACAAAAAGCCTATCCTGATCGCATATCCAAACTCTCAAGGAGTGATCAACGATAAACACTGATGAGAAATGTCTGTCCGTATTCCTTTTTGGTTGATCGTAAGCAATCGCGGCACATATCTAGCACACAGCTTCTTCATCTGTAATTTTACATGAAGGATATGGTATACCCTGTCTAATGAGATACCCGTGGACTCAGCTATCTCACATATCTTCACTCGTCGATCTCCCCTAACGATGTAATGGATTTTTGATACAATTTCTGGTGTGGTTACATACATAGGCCGTCCGGGATGTGGTTCATCTTGTGTTGTTTCCGGCCATGTTTAAATTCAACAAGTAATAAATGGTCTTAAATGATGAAACTCAGTCTCCATAAACTTCATTCAGCTCGGCTTTAATTTGGGATTCCGACCAATGTCTATCAAAAAAAAATGTTTGATAACAGCTGTAAATTAAATTTTATCAAATCAATCGCCCCAGCGCAAACGTGACCTCGAAAAAAAACATACTTTTCTAAAAGGATAAAAAGAATCAGAACTTTGCTGGACCAGATTTATGTAACTGAATGAGAAAAATGTTGAAAAATAAAAACATCATTTTCTAAAAAAAAAAGTTTTCTTTATTTATTACCTTACTTGAAGTAAACGAAAAAATTGCACTACAAATTTTAAAAATACAACTACAACCTTTCGCAATGAGTTTCTTTTATTCTAAATAATTGCGAAAGAGGTTGTAGTTTTATTTTTAAAATTACCTTACTTATCGAACAGTCAAAGATTTTGAAAAGAAACTTGAATATAGGAAAATATGAGGTACAGATTGCACCACGCTGATGAGGGCCAACAACCTGCTTATCTCTTCTTGATCAATCAAGAAAGGGTATTTGGACACTCTTCAAATAAAAATAAAACGACGATTGAATTTTATTTTATTTATTGTTACAAAAGCACGAAGTCCAAAGGACTATTGTGCTGTACTAGTATTATTTACATATATATGATTAATTATCTACACGATGGATTAGTATTGTTTTGTAAATTATTGTACAAATAGTTCTAAACTTAACAAAGTTCTCATAAGATAGAGTATATACACAAAGAGAATTTGGTAATGTTTTCAAGTATCTACATACAATTTGATTAGTCAGAGGACAAGTTAAAAGAATATGATCTGGTGATTCAACATCTAAGCGGCATTCACTTGTTGGATCATTGATAACATTCAGTTTAAATAGGAAACTTAAGAAGGGTCCTTTGCCTGTTAAGAATAAAGTAGTGAATTTACGATTGAAGAGGAGTGTCTTATAATTATATTATCTTACTTATCGAACAGACATCATATATAACAAAGTATTTAATTTTTTTGTATAACATCTTTACATTTTGGAAAATAGTACAAAAGTGAATGTGTACTTGGATCTGGTGGATAGTGCTCTTTTTATCAATCATTACAATGTTTCGAAATAAAATATTTACGTGAAAACTCGAAGCTAGAACCGTGTCTAGCTAGAAGTCCAATTTTTGATTACTTGAGTGGATCGAGCCCAGGGAATTACAGCTGGTTCCAGAATATTGGAGGATGGATTGTTTTGGAGTAAGTAAAATGATTTTCCGACAAAATTATATTGTTTCTGTTGGGATAGCACACAGAGTAACAATGGCTATATATGAGCTCGTGTTTGAAAAGGAACTTGTATGTATATAATGTTTATTGTTTTCATGTAAAAACATATACCAAGATTTGTTTTGTATAATTACTATTAATAATAAATAATATGTAAAGTTAAATTGGTTACGTCCTTCTTACTTACTTTAATTACATTACGGTTTCCATTTCAGAAAAAAAGAAAGATAGTGTTTCTCTGAGAAATGTGATATCAGGATGTTTTGAGGGTTTTCTCTTTCTTCTCTATTAATTAGATATGCATCATTTGGTGATTATATAGTTTTTTGGGCATATAATTTTTGAATAGGTAATAAAACCATATAAGAGATCATAGAAGCAATGGGCGCCTCTCCCGTCAAAATAAACGTCAAAACGCTCACCATTGCTTCTATGGATTAATTTGCTCCCGGCAAATTTTCCATCTATAAGAGATTATGTAAGAAATCTTTTATCTTTTATTTCTTGTTTAATATTTCTTATGCTAAACTGTCGCTTATAAATATAGAATCTCCTTCTCATTCATGTCAATACCTGATGAAGGACGGCTGACGTCCGAAAGCTCGTATACTGCTTAATAAAGAAACTTACCACGTTCCTCTTAATCTCTCTTTTTAAATTTATTTATTTATGCTTATGAGGTGATACAGCAGCGTATTTACAATTAGAGAGGAGATAAAATGAATTGAATCTAGAAAAAAGAAGTGCGGATCCCAGGATCCCAGGTTTTTCCCTCCCTCGACGAGAATGGGTGCTTCTAAACCGCTTTAGGACAGGTCAGGGAAGGTGTGCAGAGCTGATGAAGTTATGGGGCTACACCAAAGTTAAATTGTACAAAGGGAAAGGTAGTGATAAGTACTTTGTATATTACATAAAGTCATTTCTTGATAGTGAAACTGAAAATTGGGGGGAAATTGCGCCATCTATCGGAATAAATATCAACTAATCATTAATTTTTAATTATTCCAGAATTTAGAAGAAAATTTTGCCGGGAGGATATTCATTTATAAAGATAAAGTTCAACCTCTCCCGTCAAAATAGACGTCAAAACTAGACGCCATGTGGATCTCATGGAATAAAGTCCGCTCTAAGCTGACGAGGTCTATTACCCTGAAACCATGGTCTTTAAGTGGACGCTTCTCTGTTTGCCAAAGCTGGTGTTTTGGCTTTGTCACCTATCCGAGGCCCTAGTTTGCGGCGACGGTCAATAGATGGCGTCTAGCTTTGACGTCTATTTTGACGGGAGAGGCGACCTTTATCTTTATAAATATTCCACAATTGTCCAAATACCCTTTCTTGATTAATCAAGAAAAGAGAACCACGTACACGTTTCAGGTTGTTGGCCCTCGTCAGCGTTGTGAAATCTGTACCTAAATTTCCTATAGGCAAGTTTCCTTTTTAAAAGCTTGTAAAACATGTCTATCTGTCCACAAATCTTATGATTAATTTTTATTATACTTACAGTGTACCTAGAAGCCTGAAATTTGGTAAACCAATGGTTTAGAGACCATCCTTCCACCGACCACCTCAATGGAACTTATCCAGAGAGATAATCAAAAGGAAAACTATCGATTTATAAGTTACAACAGCTATACTGGGAGATAAGAAGAAAATTACAGAGTAATTTGAACAGTTATCTTGATAAGGCTTCTTATCTTTCAAAAGTTTATATACCTGATGAAAATTACAAATTTGACAAAATTTCTAACTTTTGGGTCTATTTTCTACATTTCCTTTCAAATTTGTGGTTAATTTTTGATATGTTCATTGACGTTAAATTAATCATTAACCTGAGGGGGATGAAGGCGAGTCACTTAAACGTCGTGAACTTAATAAAAAATTGATTGATGTAGCCCATATGTTTGACAAAAAATAAAGTTAAAAGAAGACTGAAGATCCCAGAAATAGGAGTGACAACCTAGCTCCATATCACTTTACATGGCGGAACTTCATAGTTCCGACCTTTGACCCCATAGGGAACACACTGGCTATATGAAGAGCCTGGGACTTTTTTGTTTATCCCTAGTACACGTGATACAGGCCATGATAATCATGGTAGGTAGAAGTATGCGAATGCTTTTACTGTAAGTGCATCACATATCTACACATGTTAAAAGCAGCCTGGGACTTTTTAAAGATAGTTGAGTTTAAGTATCAAACGAGATTCCATCACATTTTACTTTAACCTCCGTCTAAAATCCTCATTTGAGCGGTCAGATATGCCCTTTTTTATTTTAATATGTATATTTATTATCGTTGTAAAACACACTGGCTATATGAAAAGCCTGGGACTTTTTTTGTTTATCCCTAGTACACGTAATACAGACCATCATAATCTTGGTGGGTAGAAGTAGGCGACTGCTTTTACTGTAAGTGCACCACATGTCTACACATGTGAAAAGCAGCCTGAGACTTTTTAAAGACAGTTGAGTTTAAGTATCAAACGAGATTCCGTCACATTTTACTTTAACCTTCGTCTAAAATCCTCATTTGAGCGATCAGATATGCCCTTTTTTATTTTATTATTTATTATCGTTGTAAAAATATTACTTTTTTATTATTATCCCTAGTACACGTGGTACAGGCCATGATAATCATGGTGGGTAGTTAGTGACTGTTGTTACTGCAAGTGCACCACATGAAAGGCAACACTGTGAAAAGCAGCTCGAATTCTGCATTTACAAATGTGTCAGAACCCCGTTTGGTTACTTGCACTCGCTGGTGGGGTTGAAGTCTTTGAATCGGGGGCCATTGAAGCATTTATTTTAATTAGAAAAAAGTTCTCAATGCGGGATTCATTCCTGGGTCGTAGCGGTCGAAAACCAATGGTTTAGAGACCATCCTTCCACCGACTACCTCAATGGAACTTATCCAGAGAGATAATCAAAAGGTAAACTATCGATTGATAAGTTACAACAGCTATACTGGGAGATAAGAAGAAAATTACAGAGTAATTTGAACAGTTATCTTGATAAGGCTTCTTATCTCTCAACTAACTAGATGGGCGCAGCCAGGCGGACGTGGGGTGATAAACACCAATCTCTACTCGATAAAAGGCTATTTATAAAAAGAGTAAAAAAGTTTATATATTTATATATCTAAGGCTTTATCGAAGTACGCGATCTACGTATTCTTCGTATATCGCGAAATACGTGGTGTCGCTGGACACCCGCTGGCGATTCTCCACCAAACTCTGCAGCGCTGGCAGAGGCGCCATATTCATTGTACATCTATATCTATAAAAATGAATGTTTGTATGTTTGTTGGTTTGTATGTCCGGTATACAAATTCGCAGTAGTTCACTAATTCAAACCAAAATTCCCATACATAGGTAAAAAAAATACGGGGAAGACGATAGGCTATTTTAAAAAATATATAAATCAATTATTAAAACTATATATTCAAATTATTCTACTTAGCTCACGAACAGCGCCCTCTATCAAAGATTAGATTAAATTATGCTGATGCAAACAAATAGATAATTCTAATAACAAACAATTATTTTAAAAAATCTTATCTAAATATATATCACTCGGGTAGATATGCACACGGGTCAATCCCGGGGCGAAGCCCGGGTCACCCGTCTAGTAGTATATATAATACATATTATATTTTTTTAAATAGTACAGACTCTGCACTTTGCATGTATTGACAAGATGTCAATAAAATTATTTTAATTGTCTAAGACTTTATAGACCAACACTACTCAGAAATTATACTTAAAGCAGGGATCGGTAAACTGTGGGTCGTGAACAACATGCGGCTCTTTGGATGTGAAGCTGCAGCTCTTTATATAGTTCCATACGTAAATATTATTTATGTGAGTACTGTTTATTGTTGGCAAGAAAAGTATTTTGTGGCTCTTTAAAAACTTTGAAATTTTGTAAATTGTAATTTTTGACTCTTCTGACTTAAAATATTACCGACCCCTATACTAGAGGAAACTGAAGAACTAAAAATGAATTTTGTTTCTTATATATTGTTGCACTAAGTTGCAGCTTAGCAGATTGGTCGACCTTGGTTTCCTCCTTCTTGGTATTATACTCGTACACCGAGCGGGTTTCCATACTCAAAGCAAATAAAGAAAAGTAAATAAAAGTAAATTACCTTTTAAAGTTATTGTGTTTATTTATTCGTTGTCTTCTTCGTAGGTCGTGATCCGCAGTCTTGGTCCAGGTCCTCTCACTCTGGAAATATTATTCATTTACGGGGCTGCTAACCAAAATAAATGACTTTTGAGCCCCGATGGACGCATAAAGCGGAATATAGATAAAGCACAGTTGGAGGGGCCTGGGGATGGGTGGCCAGGGGATCATCGCCAGGTGAGGCCAGGAGAGCCGGGATGTAGAGGAGGGGGTCAGGGTGGTGATCCGCGAAGATCAGGGGGAGGCAGAGACGGGTCCAATAGTGTTGAGCTCAGGGGTGACCGTAGAGGTCCTCTCTCTCTCTCCAATAACCAATCAAGATATATGTACAATAAATATTACAAAAGGAATGAAACTATAAAAAGGAATGATGATAATCTAAATATTCTGTTTTAAATAAATATTAACTATCATAGAATATTTTGAATAAATGTAGGGCGTATTAAAATTGATGCAAAAATATACTCTTCATGGTTTCTATATATCATGTTACACAAATATCGTACCTATTAAGAGTGTCTATAGAATAAATTTGTTAATTATTATCTTTATTTTACATTTAAAAGTCAAGTTTTCGAGTTAAAATCTCTTCAACATGCTTAT
>CP092882.1:68034995-68149811 GCA_030710605.1 Cordylochernes scorpioides
CTTGTAAAGTCTTAAATATTTATGATTTTCATATTTAAATTTTTAAATTTGCATGGAATTTTTATTTTTTAGCTCTTATTTATTTCTAGATATATACAGATACGTGACGTTGTATTGAAAAAAATCGTGTATACATATATATGTAGAAAATAGGATTTAAAAATAATTTTTTCCCTTGAAGAGAGTCAGTTACTGTAACGTGGGGAACTAAATAAAAAATTGGTTGATGTGTAGCTATATAATTTTCTAAACAAACTTCCAATAAACAAATGATTTTAAAAACTTTTGTTGTTGTTGTCGTGTCCAATGAAAAGCCTCAGATGTCTCCATACATCTCTATCACAGCAATCTTTCTTTATCCTGGGTGTGTAAAGCTTCTGTTATGGGTAAAATTCTGTTGTTGCTGTTGTCGTGTCCAACGAAGAGCCTCAGATGTCTCCATACATATCTATCCCAGCAGTCGCAATGTACTCGATCTTGAAGGTGTAGAGTTTCTGTTCTGGGTCAATTTTCTGTTGTTGTTGTCGTGACCCCCAATGAAGAGCTTCAGATGTTTCCAAACATCTCTATCACAGCAGTTGCAATGTTCTCTATCTTGAGTGTGTAAAGCTGCTGTTCTGGGTCAATTTTCTGTTGTTGTCGTGTCCAACGAAGAACCTCAGATGTCTCCATACATGTCTATCACAGCAGTTGCAATGTCCTCTATCATGCAAAACTGTTAGTGAAAATTTGCATCTACCAAGAGATGGCACTACCATTACCTGCCATTGTCTACTCAGGTAGATTATATTGGGTCTATTTAATAGTATCTCTAATTGTACCCTCTCACTTAACTTAATTAATTTATAGATTAATTATAGATGCTTCACTGCGCATGCTCTTCCTCTATTTATCATTGGCACAAGGTATCTTATAACTACAAAAATGTATTATAAATATAAAACTGAATATTTTATATATGAAATGATAGTATTGTTGTATTACTTGTATATATCTTTAACGTACATAGTGTAAATAGCAATATTATTGCTTAAAAGTTATATTATTTTCCTGTTATTTGAATTAAATGTTAAACTTGGACTCTCAGATGTCTCCATACATCTCTATCACAGCAGCAGCAATGTCCACTATCTTGGGTGTGTATACTGTATTGTTGTTGTTGTCGTGTCCAATGAAGAGCCTCCGATATCTCCATACATCTCTATCACAGCAGCAGCAATGTCCACTATCTTGGGTGTGTATACTGTATTGTTATTGTTGTCGTGTCCAATGAAGAGCCTCAGATATCTCCATACATCTCTATCACAGCAGCAGCATTGTCCACTATCTTGGGTGTGTATACTGTATTGTTGTTGTTGTCGTGTCCAATGAAGAGTCTCAGATGTCTCCATACATCTCTATCACAGCAGCAGCAATGTCCACTATCTTGGGTGTGTATACTGTATTGTTATTGTTGTCGTGTCCAATGAAGAGCCTCAGATATCTCCATACATCTCTATCACAGCAGCAGCATTGTCCACTATCTTGGGTGTGTATACTGTATTGTTGTTGTTGTCGTGTCCAATGAAGAGTCTCAGATGTCTCCATACATCTCTATCACAGCAACAGCAATGTCCACTATCTTGGGTGTGTAAAGCTGCTGCTCTGGGTCTATGTCAATTTTCTGCAAGGCTGCGGCCATTGCTGGGAATGAGAATATGTGGTATATTGACTTGAACTCTTCAAATTGTATATATACATCTAGATGAGATTTGTATAGTACTTCTGTGGACCACAAATCACTTACATCTTCTGATTGTATTTAAATAAAATAAAAAATAAAAGCTATCTTATGAAAATTCAAAAAAAAAAAAAAGTTCAATATTCTTACTAGTCAAAAAGAAGAAATTATCGCACTAAATAGTTCACAATACTGAATACAGATAACGCTCTTTTGCTTTTAAATAATTGATGACAAAAAAAGGATCATTACAAATAGAAGGAATCGTCATCATTTCTAAGAAGTGATACAATTTGATGGTGAAGAGTTTCTTTATCAATTATTTTATTTCCAAAGCGCTATATACCGCAAGGGATACTTGCTCAAACAAGGAGAAAAGTTTATTTAAATAAGTTATTTACATTATTCAACGAATGAAAACATTAGAGATCCAGATTTTGTAGAAAGTTTAGAATGTATTTTATATATAAAGTTTCTTTATTGAAAAGGTATAAGTTTGGCGAGCCTTCGGACAATAATATTCTTCAACAGTATGTATACAAGCTTGTTTACCTATTATGACTGTTGAAGGACATTATAGGAGTTTATAGATAACAGAGCTAATACAAAGCAATAACGCGCCATCTATATATAACGAATGAAGACATTAAGATGCGAATGTTTCCTTGCACAAATAATACAAACTTCTACTGTCCTTACTGCGATGAAAATATATTTGGAGGACTTGGTTCATCAGTGGTGAAGCCTCCTAGTGGTTTCGCTAATTTAAGCCATCAGAACGCTTCTTTAGAGCTCTAATACTGTATTGGATCATTCTGATTTTATATGTTACACTGAAGGGTGGAATCTTAGAAATGATTGATTTTATTTGTTAAAAGATCGGTTCGGTTCAAAATCACTTTATTAGGTACCGTTCAACAAGAGCAACCTAGTTCATGATAATTGAAACAGTGAATAATATGTGAAGGTTATTCACATATTAAACAAAATTTTAACGTGGGATTAAATCCCGGTTAATGACTGTCGGGAATCGAGGGTGTTACCTACTCGTCTACCGACTTTGTTGTTTATTTTGTGAAAAGAAACATTCGCGTCTTAATGTCTTCATTCATTATAGATGTAAGAATTGGAGATATACGAAGTTTAGAGATATAAAAGTAATCAATAGAAAATACATGATAAAGCACAATTTGGATTATAGATTATAATAAAAGAAAATAAGACCTAATCCAAATAATCTATTAGTGTGTGATGTTTCGGCAACAACATTTTCTAATCATTTATAGTTTAATTATAAAACCAACACCAGCAAAATGGTATTTTCTAGAATGTTTATTGTGTAAGAAAAGTCATCAGCTTTAATTTAAGCATCCAAATATAGCACAGGACCATCTAAAAAGACGTTCCTTGTAATCTTTTTAAAATTGGTGTTCTCTCTACTTGAGAGAAAATTTCCATAAAACACCAACCATTCAAGTTTGTAACACTCGTTTTATTCCTTTATATATATACTAGCCGAATGACCCGGGCAACGCCCGTGTTTTACCCGATTGAATGTTTTGTTTCAAATACTATTTGTTACAATTATAAATTAGCACCTTAAATAATTGCATATGTTAGTTAATAACTATAGCCTATGTGCTTTATCTGTCTATGTACTGTTGGCTTCCGTAGGCGTCTCTTACTGGGAAAAAGAAAGAAAGGATTCCATTTGGTTATTATCTAATATATGCATTTATTTAGGGAGCGACCCGCTCCAACACAATAGTTACAAAGACGAAATAGCGAGTGGGGGGGGGGGGGGGGGGGGCAAAGGTGGCGTGATCGTAGCCAACCAATAGGAGGGTGCCATTCCAAAAAAAAAAAAAGCAAACGGTGACAGAGGTGAATGATTAAGAGATGAAGAATTGATGACGCTCGTAACTGTATATAGAATGTGTGTATAAGCTAGATATATCTTATTTGTTGTTGTTGTCGTGTCCATTCATTGGAAAATGGGTGCCGTTGCCACGTTAGTCACCTTAGAAACGAACCAGAATTTGGTCAAATATTCCAAGTGTCCAGGGGGGACCGCAGGGTGGTGTGGTCGGACTTCTCCCCCCCCCCCCCCATATCTTATTTCTAACCCTAATTTAAAATTCACTTTATAAAATTAAATTTACACTCCACTCTTAATTAAAGATAAGAGAAGCCTCTGGAAACTTTTCTAATTATCTCAAGTTAGATTTAAACCTCTCATTATTAAACCATTGGTCGCGTGTTACACTTCTTCCTTTTGATAACTTTAAAACTGACCTTAGCTACATCATCATCATCATCGTTTTAAAAAAATTGCATAAATTGGAGAAAATATGTAAATATGATTTAAAAATGAAGTTATTTATTGCAAGCGCTTTGCGGAATAAAAAAAATTTTTTTTTTTGCTTATCCTTAGTACACGTGGTTTAGACCAAGGTAAACATGGTGGGTAGAAATTGGCGACTGCTTTTACTGTAAGTGCACCACATGTCTACATATGTGAAAAGCAGTTCGACTTTGCACTTACAATTGTATTTATAACAATTTTCAACATTTAAACAAACTACAATTTTAAAACCCTCCGAAGATCTTGTTGGTATAAATGATGCTCCTCCAAATTTTCTCTGTATAGCTCGCCATTCTATCAATAACTATGGATGCTATGGTTGATCAATTGTATAAATCTAATCTGTAAAAACTTGGAATTCCATCAATCCGAAGACCCATGTATTTGCATACTGTGTGGAGAGCCAATAGAAAAGGAACATATCCTGATATGCAAATATGTAAATATAAATTTCATTTCCAACCTCCGCTCTATATGTTTTTTTTATAGATAATTTTGTTCCCATTGTAAAATGTTACCATTGAGGGAAACTATAATTTTAAAGTCCTCTGAAGACCTTTTTGGTATAAATTATGCTCCCCAAGCATTCTCTGTGGCTCGCCATTCAGGCAGTAACTATGGATGATATGGTTGATGGACTCCCAGAATGCGACTGTTGGTTTTCTTCTTTTCCCTATGCCTTTGGTAGTAGTGCGTAGAGGTGTGTCTATGCTGCCCGAATTGTAGACTGTAGACATCTTCTATTTGCTGTATACAGTATAAGAACACATAACAAGCAGATTGCATTACTTTAAATATACAATAGAACCTCCATGAGAGGACACCTCTCTATAAAGGACAGTTTCCATTGTCAAAATTACCATCTTTACTATTTAGTAACTCTCCGGTAAGAGGACACATCTACTTAAAGGACACTTTGGATCTGCAATTAGGTGTCCTTTACAGGGAGGTTCTGTACCTCTATCTTCCATCTATAATATGCCTCAAAGACTAGTCATCCCACAGTCTTATGACACTCTGTGATATGTAAATATATAATGATATGATCAAGGTCTCCTCTTTCATTTATATAAATTCTACAAGGCCGCAGTCAGCGTTCGGAGGAGATTAATGGATTCGCCGAATGTCGTGGTCCATTTGGATGAGGAAAACGAATATTTGAACACGGCTGATTCCACACTAGCCTGTTCAGTGATACGTTAACCTTGACGTATGTACGGTGGAATCTGTGGCCACTGGACATGTCTCAGACCTGGAGGCTGTTGGGTTCTGTGCTGCCTGGAGTATAGGAGCTCCATCTATGCTTTCTTTATTCCTGTGGTAAATCTGTATAAGACCAGTGGTCTTAATAATGTTATACGTGTGTGTGTAAACATATAAAAATAAAGATCATCTTTTCCGTCAAAATAGGCATCAAAACTAGACGCCATCTATTTTTACGGAAGAGGTATCCTTTATTTTTATAGATCATTTTCCTCCCGGAAAGTTTTCTCAGAGCTCTAATACTGTATTGGACAATTCTGCTTATATATGCTGCAATGAAGGGCGGAAACATAGAAATGGTATTCAAGCAAATTATGGACGTAACTTTTAGGATAGTAGAATTACATATAATTATATAAGTTCACAGATGATAGGAAGTCGTCCTATATCCCTATATAAAGGGTGATCCAAAAGTCCCGCACAGCTTTAAAAATTAATAACTCCGCGAATATTTGCGCTAGAGCAATACGGTAAACACCATTGTGTTCAGGATGCAATGGGATTTTTTATGGCAAATAATGAAAAATTCGAAATTGATTTTAGTTACAACTTTATTCGCTAGAGATGGCGCTCTACCAGAATCAGAGATCAGCGGCCAAATTGTTTGATAAATTGAAAAATATAACTGAACGACACGTATTTTTCCTTTTTGAATACCAGGAAAGAACCCTAATAATATCAAATGATAAATTAATAAAACACCATTTCGCCAAAAGTTAGAAGAATTGGTTGACGATTTTTAAATACAATCTGAGATATGTAAAATAGGTATATGCAAATTAAAACATGTATCAAAAATATTTATATTTTAGATTGAGTTTTGTGAAATAAATTGAATGTTTGAAAATAACTACTGATATCAATCCACGATTTTTGAAATGTTAATATAGTACCAAAAATTATGATGGCACTACTAATAGGATTTCGTGCTATAAGGAATGTATAGTTTCTTGACTAATTGTCGACACTTGATTATTTAACTGGATATTTGTCATGATCCAAAAATGAAATATAGAGGGGAGTGACAAAATATATTTGTCGTACTTTATTCCAAATATCCTATGGGTTTGTCAAATGTTATCATTGTTTATTATACTGTACATAATTTAGAAAATATATCCCCTCAAAAAAATCATTTTTAAATCGACCTTTTGCGTTGAAAAACGTGGTAGTAAAATTATTTTGTATTATTTTTTGCGCAAAATATCTAAAGTTGGGGGGATAGAGAGATTATTCCTTATGCTATTTCTTCTGATGAGCGAAAAGCGATAAACTAAACATAAGGGGTAAATTTGTGTATACCAGTGTTATTCGAGAAGTTATAACACTTTGGCCTGCACGACATAATATAAAATGTGGGCAAATGACAAACAAAAAATTACTGTTTACAGAAAAAAAAAAGAGTCAAGATGTGGGGACAGTATTTATTATTCCCATAACCCAAAACAAAGAGCTGCAAAATATAACACATGAGGTAACTGCCTTATCTCTTGTATTAGGTCACAATCCTTGCTCAATGTGGCGCCCTTCATTCTCAAACACCGCCTGCAGACGATAGATGACAGAATGGTCACAATTAAATAGTTGAAATTTATAAAACGTGCCATCTGATAGAAGCCTTCAACATGGCCAATGTGGTAGGCTGGCATCGATAAAAACGCGACTTAATGTACCATCATAACCGAAATTGTAAGGCGTCAAGTCTGGTGATATTGGAGGCCACTGGTATATAAAGTGGCGACTTATCAACGAATTCCACCGAACGTATCCTTCAGCAATTGTTTGGCACCGCGGGAGATATGAGGAGGTCCTCCATCTTGCATGAATGTTATTTCGCTTAGTGCTTGTCTGTCCTGCAATATGGGAATAACTTTTTCTCTCAAAAGTTGAACATAACGTTCACCAACAGTTACGAAAACGGTTTTAAAAGTTCTTCCATTGATTCTTTCAAATAAAAATGGCCCAATAATAAAAGAAGAAGTGAACCCACACAAAACTGTAACTCTGTGCTGATGAAGTGGTATTTCTGTAAAAATCCTAGGGTTTTCTGTTGCCAAAATGAGGCAGTTTTGAATGTTAAATTCTCCCTTTAGATAAAAGTGAGCATCATCTGTTCTTAGAACATTTGACAGCCAGTTTTCATCAATATCAATTTGCCGGAAAACCCATGCAGCGAATTCTTGACGCTTCTCAAAATCGCTGACTTCCAACTTGTGAAAACTTTGAATTTTGTTAGGATATTTTTATAGAAAAATTATAAATGTGTGTTCTTTCCAAACTGTTCCATACGAAATCCCCGTTTGTCGAGAAACTTGTCTAGCACTTAATTCTTCATACGGGGATAACGTTTCAATAGCTTCAGCATTCTGCAAAACCGTAAAGCCACTGACTTGCATGTCGATGGTCTTCCACTCCGAGGTTTTGCTTCCAGAGATCCAGTTTCCTCAAAACTTTTAATCAATCGCTTTAGAGAGTAGCAACTCATTGGTCCTTTACCGCTTCGAATATCTTTAAAGGAACGAAACGCTCGTAAAGCTTCAGTGGCAGATTCTGAATCACAATTAAAACAATTCACCAAGAGTTATTTATCCTGTAGTGACGGCATTCCAAGTGGAAGGGGAGAAGTTCGACCACACCTCCTTGCGGTCCCGCCTGGACCCTTGGAATATTTGACCGAATTCTGGTTCGTTTTCAAGATGACTAACGTTGCAACGGCACCCATTTTCAAATGATGAGCAAAACTGATATCTCCAGTAATGCTACTGCGTCCGGGGTAACCTCCGCGTCAGGAGCTGCAGCTCGAGCTCATGATGAGAAATCTACTACGATGACACAATTCAATCTACTACAACTCAATATAAATGGTACCCAGAGGAAAATAAAGAGCTGACTTGTCTTCTCTGTGACAACAATGTACATATTAATTGTCCTCAGGAGACAAAATTGAATCAGAATCTGAGATTCAATATCAAAGATTATACAACACTACGAATGGACAGACCGGGAAAATTCGAAGGAGGATTTGCCGTTTTGATTAAAACTCTAGAAATCAAATTTAAGGAAATCGCCTATAATCAGAGTAAGCCTAGAGAAGGCATGACAGAAGCTCAGGCAATAGAAATCTATCCTACATGTAAAACAATTCCAATCATGAATGTTTATCGCCACGATAATATTAGCATCAATACAGGCCTGATAGAGACATTAAGTGAAGCGTCTTCGGATATCGCAATCATACTTGGTGATTTTAACGCCGAAAGACCAACTTGGGGATCACCTGTCCAGGATAACAAAGGTCAGCAGGTTGAGGACATGCTAACCGACCTCGACCTTACGCCGTTAAATAACGAAAAGAACACCTATCTATCCAAGTCCACAGTCACAGAATCCGCAATAGACATCACAGCGATAAATTACAACATCGCACCCACAACACAATGGGAAATTCTGAAAAGTGCAATCAGTGGCCACAGACCAATTTTAACAACCCTAAAATTCAAAATTTAGAATTTCCAACAGAATAGAAGAACACTGGGAAAAAATTACAGAAAAGCTTGAAGAACTGTGCAACGAAGAATTAAATCACAGAACGATTGACAAAAAATTGGAAAAATTCTCTTTGAACATATCCAAAGCTGCAAAAGTATCGATACCTAGAGGTAGACGTAAAGACCTGTGAATACTTTACTGGAAGGACCACAATATCGAGGCAATGATTGCAGAAAGAGACAATAAAAATGAACTTCTTAAAACAAATAAAACAGAAGAAATCATAAAGGAACTCATTGAAATTAGTCACAAAATAGAACAAGAAATTTGGATATTCAAACAAGAAAAATGGGCAGAATTCTGCGAAAAAAAATGGATCCAAAAAAGGAAAGCCATCACTGGAATATAATTAGTGTTATAAAACAATCAAAACCAACACTAATCCTCCAATACTCTAACCGATATTAACAGCGAGAACGAACAAACAGATGGCTGACATAATTGCTGAATATCTTTCAAGCACTTCCAGACTCAGCTATAGGAATGAAGGCAGGACTCTAAAAAATAATATAAACAAGTTAGTTAAACAAGCAAAAAATTACCATCAACAAGATATTTACTCTAGAGACTTCACACTGAATGAGCTAAATTCATCAATAGGAAAGTTAAATCCAAGATGTCACCTGGAGATGCTCTAATCTTTGGTCAAATGATTAAACACTTTGGAGACGAAGCTAAAAATCAACTCCTACGAATACTGAACATTTCATGGCAAACTGGTAAACTACCAAAGAATTGGAAGATATCAATTATAGTGCCAATACTGAAACCAAACAAAGATGCTAAGGAATGCAAGAACTATCGGCCAATTGCTCTTACCAGCATACTTTGTAAAATAACAGATTGAATTATCCACTCTAGGCTCATAGTCTGGCTCACTAACCGTGGCATCGACTTCATCTTGATCTAGCGGCTGTTCATGGGAAGAATGTTTTTGGTTCTCGTGGACGCATACTCAAAGTGTATAGAAATTTTTATCATCAAAGATATTACCAGAAAAACGATTATAAGTCATCTTAGAGAAATTCTCGCCAGAATTGGATTGCCCTAATTTTTTGTTACAGATAACGGAAGACAGTTTGTCTCCGGTGAATTCGAGCAATTTACCAAAATGAACGGTATACGGCACACTAAGACCAGTCCGTATAATCCTAGTACAAATGGTTTAGCTGAGAGATATGTAAGAGAGTATAAAAACCTTTTGAGAAAGAATAATGGGAAGGATGATTTAGAGACGAATCTACAAAGTTTCCTATTTGCTCATAGAGCATTCCCCCAAACTGTAATAAAGGAATTCCCCGGCGGAACTGCTAATGAAGAGAAGTTTAAGATCAAGATTCTCGAATTTAAAACCAAGATGGGAAATCCGCGAGAGGTATTTCATGAGGCCGTAAGAAGGCAGGAGCAGTTTACTACAGGTTGCGAGGTTTATTTCCGCAACTATGCAACTGGACCTAAACGGTAAAAAGGTACCATTTTGGAATTATTGAGCTACCGTCACTACCTTATAAGTTGCGATGGCGTCTTGTATAAGAGGCATATCAATCAATTGCGACCTGTGAGAAATAAACAAGTGGAGACAAGAAATTTGATACTTCCTCGAACATCAGGAGAGAAGCCTGTAGGTGGAAGTCAGAAATAAAGTGAAGAGGAGGTTCCAGAGGTTACATCAGGAAACAAGGAGGAGACTGCTTCTGTGCACGTACCCTCTTGCACTCCTATACTAGGGCCTGTTGCTGTGCACGTGCCCTCTTGCACTCCTAAACCGGAGGCTGCCGCTGTGCAAGTGCCCGTCCGCAGTTCTAGACCTCAGAGAGCCAGGAAACCCCCAGACCGGCTGGAGTATTATTAAGGGGGGAGATGTGTTGTGTATGTAAATAGATGAAGATTATTTGCATTAGGAATATATGTGTATATAAATTGGACATTTTTGTTGGCCAAACGAAAAGAATCTGAGGCTCTTTATTGGACACGACAAAAACAAAAACGGCATTCCAGAGTAAAATAAATCATCAGAGATAGATAAATATTTTTCAAATGAATTAAAATAAATATATAATCGATACTGAGAGAGAGTTGAATTTAAAAAAATAGAAAATTATTATTTTCGAAATATAAATATCTGAGAGGATTCCAGCAAACCGCATCTAAAATATCAGGTTTTTTTGCTACATGTTTTAATTTGCATATACCTATTTTACATATCTCAGATTGTATTAAAAAATCGTTAACCATTTCTTCTAACTTTTGGCGAAATGGTGTTTTATTAATTTATCATTTGATATTATTAGGGTTCTTTCCTGGTATTCAAATAGTAAAAATACGTGTCGTTCAGTTATATTTTTCAATTTATCAAACAATTTGGCCGCTTAATCGCTGATTCTGGTAGAGCGCCATCTAGCGAATAAAGTTGTAACTAAAATCAATTTCGAATTTTTCATTATTTGCCACAAAAAATCCCATTGCATCCTGAACACAATGGTGTTTACCGCATTGCTCTAGCGCAAATATTCGCGGAGTTATTAATTTTTAAAGTTGTGCGGGACTTTTGGATCACCCTGTATATATATATAAATCAGTGTATGTATGTATGTATGTTTGTCGGCTATACACGTCCACAATACGTAACTAATCTGGCTGAAATTTGAACAATATATAAAGTTGAATCTGGAAAAACATATAGGCAAATTTTCAGGCTTCTCTCTCTAATATACTTGAAGTTATTAACAAATTTCCTCTATTTCACTCGCAACCAGCGCCTCACTGCGGTAACTTAGAGAAGTAAAGTTGAGGAAGGATGGACCACGTGGGGCGACAGGGGATTGTGGAGCGGGACATTTCACAAGAGTGACGACCTTGAGTGACGTAATGATGGTGTAGGGGCAAGAAATTACTTGTTATCATTTTATGTATATATCATATTTAAATGTATTCATATAAAAAATATACAATTTTCAAATACAATTGTGAAAATTTACATTTTTATTATTATATTTAAAATAAAAACACAAAAGTTTGGAGCGGGGCGTTTAACAAGAGTGACATCCACGGGGCTAATTTATAATTGTAACGAATAGTATTTGAATAAAAACATTTAATCGGGTAAAACCCGGACGTTGCCCGGGTCATTCGGCTAATCAACATATAAAGAAACAACTGAATAATTATATCTTCGATATTTTCCCAGAGACTGTCTGCGACATCTTGGCAAGGATTGAAGTCAAGCGTGGTACAAGTGGCGACCTCAAGTGGCAAATCTTCCATTGTCTATCTTTCTTTTGCCAGACGGATCCTCTCTGTGTGGCCAACTCTTTTTTTGACACCATCTTCCAAGCTGTATCGGTGAAGTAAGTTCTTCTATAAATTCCCATACTAACTCGTCAAAAGAATTCTACCATTATCGTCTGCATACAATTAACATATATCTTTTAGAAAAGTGATAATATATAATAAGTTGATTGTAGATACAGTAGACTCTCCTATAACGCGAGTTTTTACAACGCGATTTCGTACAACGCGATAAAAAAATTGCGACAAATTTATTTATACAACGCGAATTTTCGTATAACGCGTTATAAAATAAAATGCGGAAATTTCCTTATTGACAACTGTACAATACATTTGCATATAAAATAATATAACATTTAGTTTTGTTTTAGTATATAATTATTTTTCTCTCTATATATATATAATTTTATATAATACATTTTTACATGATATTTGTCACTAACAATTTACCCTAACAACATTCGCGTTACACAAGTTTTATTTCGTACAACGCGAATTCCTATAACGCGATTTCATACAACACGGAACACATTAATCGCGTTATAGGAGAGTTTACTGTATTGCCATAAATCTCTTTCTTTTATACACAGTTCTCTGTTCTTGTTAAGATTTAAGAGCTTCATTTGTTCTTAGAATGTTTATACTCAATTTTTTTCTCTTCTATTTTAATAATAATGATAATTGAACAATTTTGATGTAAATATTTGATGGAAATGTATATATTTTCTTTCTCTCTTTCTCCTTGTTAATATCATATGACTATTCTTAACGGTCTAAAATTATTGTATATATGTATAGACAAATGTAAATACATACATGTATGACAGTGCAAGTGTCCCTAGGGGGACATAACACTTTAAATTGATATAAATAAATGCCTAACTGGCCTTGTCTTTATTGTTTGCGGAAGATAATTGCTCGATGCAAATATTTGAATGTAATTCTACTGTCCTATAAGCTTATGTCCATAGTTTTCTTGAAACCCATTTCTGAGATTCCATCCTTCAGTGCTCCCTATATAAGCAGAATCGTCCAATACAGTATTAGAGCTCTGAGAAGCGGTCTGGTGGATTAAATTGGGGAAACCGCTGGGAGGGTTAACCACTGATGAGCCAAGCCCTCCCAATATATTTTTTCATCGCAGTAAGGACAGTAGATGTTTGTATTATGTATAAAAGAAACATTCGTGTTTTTAAATCCTTTCATTTTATAAATAAATCTTACTGAGTAATTTTAGATAAATATGGGAACTTCATTGATGTACAAAGGTTAAGGAGAGAGAGAGAGAGAACGAAGATGATTTCATTTAATTAAAAATATATTTATTCAACCATTATTAATATATAAAGCTTTTATGCTTTTTCTAGTGAGTCATATTTATATAGGTTTGTACAAAAACACAAGGATCATTAAATATTAAATTAAACGTCGTATTTTGTATTTACATATTAGTAGTTCAATATGTAATCTATATGCAAATTTACTTTATTAATATCTTTGTGATTTAAAAATCATTTTATTATATTTGTTCTTTTAAACTTTTGTTTATTAGTCTATAGAGAAAAAAACCAATCTCAGTTTAATCGTCTTGAAAAACATAAAATATAGTAAAGAGATTGAAATTACTTTTTAATGTATGTATATTATCAGAGAAGAATATTTTAAATATTTATTATTATCCCCTTGGGGGATCGGTGGAAGGATGGTCTGAACCGTTGGTTTTCGGCCACTACGACCCGGGTTCGATTCCCGCATTGGGCACTTTTATTCTGATTAAAAAATGCTCCAAATGACCCCTGATTCTCTCAAAAGTCCAACCCCACCAGCGAGTGCAAGTAACCAAAACGGGGCTCTGGCATATTTGTAAGTGCAAAGTCGAACTGCTTTTCACATATGTAGACATGTGGTGCACTTACAGTAAAAAGCAGTCACCTACTTCTACCCACCATGATTATCATGGCTTGTACCACTAGTACTAGGAATAAGCAAAAAAATTATCCCTCTATTATTTGTGTGGTAGAATCCATGATAATCATGGTGGGCAGAAGTTGACGATTGCTTTTACTGTTGTTGTTTCTTATTCCCTTGTGTCAAGATTACACAAATTCAATGAGTCAATGCTTCTCGAGCTGTTTTATGATAAATTTCAGTCTCTCCTAAAGGTCCTGTGCTTTTACTGTAAATGCACCACATGTCTACACATGTGAAAAGCGCAGTTCAACTTTTGCAGTTATACTAGTGTTTCTTAGACCAGTTTGGTTACTTGAAATCACTAGTGGGGTTAGACTTTTGGAAGAATCGGGGGTCATTGGAGAATTTTTATTTTCAAATAGAAAAAAAGTGCCCAATGCGGGATTCGAACCCGGGTTGTAGCGATCGAAAACCAACGATTTAAACCACTCGTGAACTGACCCCCACATTATAAATATATTTTTTAATATAATATTTATTGATATTAAACATTTTTATAAAGAAAAATATTATATTTTCATATATTAATCTAAAAATAAAAAAGGCATATCCTGACCAGGAACACATGTGCTTTACAGAAGGCAGAGCGCCATCTGGTGGAACAGAAATCAACTAAATACTGATTTAGCCTGGTTCCTGTTATTTGGCCAACCCAATTTCTTGATAAATCAAGAAAAGCCATCCACGAACGCGTTTCGCATGTGCTCCTGGTCAGGATATGCCTTTTTTATTTTTAATATTAACACTTGACCTTTTTATTTTTTTTTTCTATTATTTTTCATATATTAATCTGTGGTATGACATATATTTACTCGATATATTATCATATAAATCACGTGATATGATTTCAACAAGACCTTCACTCTACTGTAAACATTGGTTCTATCAGCCTGTCTTGAGATTGGAACGAATATTGTAAATACCTTGTAAAATTGAATTAATAAAAGACTACCCGTTCTAGTTTACAAACCAACGACCAACTTACAGTTGGAACAACCGTACATGAAGGTGTGCAACAATATACACTCATGGACAAAACTTAAGGAAGTTGAGAGACTTTGAGTATCAACGGTTGGCTAATTATTTCTTTTTTGAAGGATACAGAGGCATTTTTTTGTTCGCATTTGGTTATATCTTGTGTCTATAGGTTACTATACGATTACATACTTACATGTAAAGAGATAAAGGTTGCCTCTCTCCCGTCAAAATAGACGTCAAAACTAGACGCCATCTATTGACCGTCGCCGCAACTAGCGGCTTCGGGTTGGTGACAAAGCCACAACACCAGCTTTGGCAAACTGAGAAGCGTCCACCTAGAGACCATGATTTCGGGCTAATGGCCCTCGTCAGCCTAGGGCGGACTTTATTCCGGCGATGTTTGTGGCGTTTGCGGCGACGGTCAATAGATAACGTCTAGTTTTGATGTCTATTTTGATGGGAGAGGCGTCCTTTGTCTCTTTAGATCAATTTCCTCCCGGCAAAATTTCCATCTATACTTACATGTATATATATATTAGCTTCTTGTTTCTTGGATAGTTGGCCTGTTGAATGACGTCATAGTACGAAGGATTGCCGATTATACAGCACAAATACAAGAAACACGTCGACGTAAACTTTGATTCCTTCTTCAAGATGATGTCTGATGATGCCTTCCCTTGTAATAGGTTACTCTATCAATTGATCTATATCTTCTGGACATTAATTAAATAATTAATAGGTTACTGTATATCAAATATCTTTCAGAATTATTGTCTGAATCCTGATATACATGCTAAAAGGTACAACTTCTTCAAGTTCTGTCCATGAGTGTATATTGGTTATCTTGCGTGTCTTCAATAAAGGCCACTGTAATATCTTTCAGAGTTATTGTCTCAATCCCGATATACATGCTAAAAGGTACAACTTCCTTAAGTTTTGTCCATGAGTGTATATTGGTTATCTCGTGTGTCTTCAATAAAGGTCACTGTAATATCTTTCAGAGTTATTGTCTATATCCCGATATACATGATAAAAGGTACAACTTCCTTAAGTTTTGTCCCCATTAGTATATATTGGTTATCTCGTGCGTCTTCAATAAAGGTCACTGTAATATCTTTAAGAGTTATTGTCTGAATCCTGATATACATACTAAAAGGTACAACTTCTTTAAGTTTTGTCCATGAGTGTATATTGGTTACTCGTGTGTCTTCAATAAAGGTCACTGTAATATCTTTCAGAGTTATTGTCTCAATCCCGATATACATGCTAAAAGGTACAACTTCCTTAAGTTTTGTCCATGAGTATATATTGGTTATCTCGTGTGTCTTCAATAAAGGCTACTGTAATATCTTTCAGAGTTATTGTCTCAATCCCGATATACATGCTAAAAGGTACAACTTCCTTAAGTTCTGTCCATGAGTGTATATTGGTTATCTCGTGTGTCTTCAATAAAGGCCATTATAATATCTTTCAGAGTTATTGTCTCAATCCCGATATACATGCTAAAAGGTACAACTTCCTTAAGTTCTGTCCATGAGTGTATATTGGTTATCTCGTGTGTCTTCAATAAAGGCCATTATAATATCTTTCAGAGTTATTGTCTCAATCCCGATATACATGATAAAAGGTACAACTTTCTTAAGTTCTGTCCATGAATGTATATTGGTTATCTCGTGTGTCTTCAATAAAGGTCACTGTAATATCTTTCAAAGTTATTGTCTAAATCCCGATATACATGATAAAAGGTACAACTTCTTTAAGTTCTGTCCATGAGTGTATATTGGTTATCTTGTGTGTCTTCAATAAAGGTCACTGTAATATCTTTCAGAGTTATTGTCTGAATCCCGATATATATGCTAAAAGGTATAACGTTCCTAAGTTTTGTCCATGAGTGCATATTGTTTATCTCGCGTGTCTTCAATAAAGGCCACTGTAATATATTTCAGAGTTATTGTCTAAATCCCGATATACATGCTGAAAGGTACAACTTAAGTTTTGTCCATGAGTGTATATTGGTTATCTCGTGTGTCTTCAATAAAGGCCACTATAATATCTTTCAGAGTTATTGTCTGAATCCCGATATAAATGCTAAAAGGTACAACTTCCTTACGTTTTGTCCATGAGTGTATATTGGTTATCTCGTGTGTCTTCAATAAAGGTCACTGTAATATCTTTCAGAGTTATTGTCTCAATCCCGATATACATGCTAGAAGATACAACTTCCT
Source organism: Cordylochernes scorpioides (assembly GCA_030710605.1). Classification (NCBI taxonomy): domain Eukaryota; kingdom Metazoa; phylum Arthropoda; class Arachnida; order Pseudoscorpiones; family Chernetidae; genus Cordylochernes; species Cordylochernes scorpioides. Next base: position 68,052,355 of record CP092882.1, read on the forward strand.
TAAGTTTTGTCCATGAGTGTATATACACTTGGTTATCTTGTGCGTCTTCAATAAAGGACACTGTAATATCTTTCAGAGTTATTGTATGAATCCTGATATACATGCTAAAAGGTACAACTTTCTTAAGTTTTGTCCATGAGTGTATATTGGTTATCTCGTATGTCTTCAATAAAGGTCACTGTAATATCATTCAGAGTCATTGTCTGAATCCCGATATACATACTAAAAGGTACAACTTCCTCAAGTTTTGTCCATGAGTGTATATTGGTTAGCTCGCGTGTCTTCAATAAAGGCCACTCTAATATCTTTCAGAGTTATTGTCTGAATCCCGATATACATGATAAAAGGTACAACTTCCCTAAGTTTTGTCCCCATTAGTGTATATAAATATATTGCGAGGGAATAGAATCAATTCCGAAATAAAGAGAGAGACTTCTACTCATGAAGATAGACCTACTGACTTTTGTGAAATATTGGATTTTAAATATAATACGAGGACCATCCAATAAATAAGTTTCCCTATTTTTTTCTGCGAACGAAACGTTGTAAAAATTAGTTAATAGTGTAAGAAATGGTCACTAGGATGCGTTGGAAGCGTGTGGCCTTCAAAATCACGCTACTCGTACGCGCAAGTCCGTAGCGCTTCAGTTTCCATGGAGCTACCACTGGTGAACGTGTCCACTTGCGTTGTCCTCTTTCAAAATATGCCTTTCAATTAAATTATTATATAAATATCATTTAGAAAATAAACAAATAATGAGTATACATACTTACAATATATCTCCTCTTCGAACTCATATATTAAAACCAGAAATAGATATTTAATTATTCACGTTCAGTAATAAGTGTAAAATGCATATTAAATGAATACAACATCCTTTTTAATTAAAATTAGAATACTTAAAAAAACACGTTCTGACGTTTGAGGCCAAAAACTTAATATGTACACTGTGTGACATTACTGAAGAACTCTCCCATTACCTGCTTAATTGTACAGCCCTTGATGCAGAGAGGAAGGCCCTATATCAAAAAATTAAATATACCAACACTTTTCACCCTACGTATTGCTTTTTCAAAAATATTAGAAAACAAATCTAAGGCAATAGCTTACTATAACATTTTTAGATCATCATTATGTAAGGACAAGTTAACAAGTGAATGACTTTGAGACGAAGAGTAAAGCCAGTTCAATTTCTATGTAAATAACACAAGATTATTTATTATTATTTATTTACCAGTTGCAAATAAGACACGTTATATCCGATCTGGATAATTGCGCGTAAAACTATTTACAATAATTGTATTAGAGTAGGTAACAGAATTATCAAAAAGAAAATAAACAATTAAGAAAAAGAGCATTGAATAAACATATACATTAAACAAATAAGCAACAACATAAGCAGATAGAAGAAACCACAAGGTAGTTATTTACAATATGTTAAGCAATGATGGAAGTTGATTTAATGAAGTTATCTGTAATAATTAGTATCGTGGAGAGAGAAAGTTGATCAAGTTGAGCTATTTACAATGAGTTATATTTTAAAGTAACTTTTTAATTATTTACATTGATGTAAATCAAGTCGCATAGTAGTGTAGTTCCTCAAGCTGCATGAAGCTGTCTATTTATAATAAAAAGATAATTATTACCTTACCCAATTGGGAGAATCTGTATGAGGCAAGTCTCTAATAAAGGCTTTTGTGTATGTGTAATTATAATATTAGATTACATATTATTTTTAAAAAAGTTGTAGTATAAATTTAATCGTTTGTGTGTATATAATTCCAACTTGAAAAAAAAGTGTTTTTTTTCTATATAAGTAGTAAACTTTGACAAGATGTCAATTAAATTATTTTAATTGTCTATAATTAGTAAAATGGTTATCATAAATATAGATGCTGCCTGGCCGGCATTCATAGCTCTTGAAAATAAATTATAATTATATAATTATTTTATTTCCAAAGCGCTATATCCCGCAAGGGATACTTGCGCCAAACAAGGAGAAAAGTTTATTTACATAAGTTATTTACATTATTCAACGCATGAAAACATTAGAGATCCAGATTTTGTAGAAAGTTTAGAATGTATTTACAAAATGAATTGAACTTTAAATATATTTTTTTTTTATCGGAAATGAAATCGTTAAGTTCACAAAAAACTAGTTCATTCTTCATTCGATAATCTTGAAATGCTGGGCAATCGATCAATATTTCTTGAAAATAAAGATACCTATAGTATAGTACTGTGAACAAGAGTTACCCAAAAATTATTTGAAAAGGTAAAACCACTGGACACACATTTAATATCAAACAAGCAATAACCCATTATCACGACATAAAAAGCAAGCAACAACGATTATTCCTGGAAGCACTGGTATCATCAAAAATAAATAGCATCAATAGAAAAATTGACCTCCCAACCCAATATACCCCTGACAAATAATCTAAATAATTATTGGAATGTATATATATTTAATCCAAGTATAATATCTATTACACACACTTTAGCTGGTAACAGTCTGATGTACGCCCGCGAGAGCACATGCTAATAACAAAGGTTTTCAATTATTCTGTATATATATTATTTAGAGATTGTACATAGAGAATATCAGCCCGTTGAAGAACAGTATATTTACTCGAAAGCTTGCAAATTTAAATTAAAAGAAACTTTTTACCTGATAATTATTTTTACTTTTTCAAATAGTACTATAGAAAGATTTTTAACGCTTTGCTAAATGTTTTAATTTTTGTTTGCTCCTGACGAGAACAAAAGATTTTTGTCGAAACTTCGAGGCAATAAAAATATTTACCTGTCGAAGTATCTTTATTTTCAAGAAATAGTAAAATGGTTGTTTCTAAGGCAATAACATGCCATCTATGTATCAGAAATTGAAGCATTGAAACACGAATGTTTTTCTTATATATAAAACAAACTTCTACTGTCCTTGTAAAATCTTTGTTTACGTAATATGATTAACAAACGTATTATAAGATTTATTTATTGGGGTATTAGATATATTTATTTACTTACAGGATTGTTGTTAGTATTAGATAGCGTTAGTTCTTTTGTTTACATTCTATATCGAACTGAACTGTGTTGCCGAGTACGATATTAACTATATTACGTCTCTCCTTTTTTTTATATAAATCCATTCTTTTCAGTGGCTTCACCTGGCGACCGCTTCTTGTGAACTTCCGCACCTCTCTGGTCTCCTCCTCTCCAGCTGGATTATCAGTTTCCGACTGCAGCTCCATCCTGTCAGAACCTTTAGGCTGAGTTTCTTGATCTTGCTCCATAGTTGAACAAGCACTTCCACTGGGTTCTTGCTCAAGGATGCTTTCATGGTCTCTTTGGGATTGGTTAGTTGTAATATGTGATTGGTTTCTTCTGTAGAGTCCTTTGTTGTTCTGGACTGTATAGGACCTTGGACCATCTTCTCGAACTCTTGTGGTTGGTTTCCAGTTTCTTCTGTTTTCTCTTAGATAAACTTCTTGTCCGATCTTGAAAGTTGGTTCGTCTCTTGATCCTTTGTCATAGTAGAATTTCTGCTTGTTTCTGGATCTTCTTAGCTTTAAAGTGACATCTTTTTGGATACAAGGTCTTAACAATTCTTTGCTGATTGGCAAGATTGTCTTTGTTCTTCTTGAAAGTAGTCTTTGTGCTGGTGATCCCATGTCTTCTCTTGGAGTATTTCTATAGTTGAGTAATGCAATCTGGATATCATCTCCACTTTGTTTGCATTTTCTAAGAATGTTCTTTGCTATTTGCACAGCTCTTTCAGCCAGTCCATTTGATTTAGGGTAATGTGGACTTGAAGTCTTGTGATTAAACTTCCATTTGTTGCTGAATTCATTAAACTCTCTTGAAGCATAATTTCTTCCATTATCTGTCTCCAGAACTCTAGGAATTCCATGTATGCTAAAGTTTATTTTGAGAAATCCAATGGTATCTTTTGAATTTATAGTGTTAATAGGTTCAAAGTTTATGAATCCAGAATAACTGTCTATAATCACAATGTATTCATTCCCTTCAAATTGAAAGATATCTGATGCGACAATTTCCCATGGAAGCTCAGGAATTTCTTTTAGCATTAGGGGTTGTTTTTGTTTGTCTCTTTGTGTAGCTATGCATGTCTTGCAATTTTCTACCATGTCAGAGATATCTTTGGACATTCCTGCCCAATAAATGGAGTCTTTGGCTCTTTTGGTACAACCAGTAATGCCTACGTGGCCTTCATGTATCTGTTTGAGAACTTGTTTTTTGATTGATTCTGGTATTATTATTTTGGTTCCTTCAGAACTAGGTCTTCATGAATGGAAAGTTCATCATTTATATTCCAATATCTTCTGCAAGATAGAGGAACTAGTGACTTTTGGTCTGGCCATCCTTGGATTATTGTTTTTTTTAGTTCTTGCTATTCTGCATCTTCCTTTGTAGCTTTCATGATGTTGGTTGTTGATCTATTTCAAATGCAGTAATTAAAAGGATTTCTATTGGATTTTCTTCTAGAATCTCATATGATTTTCAATCTCGACTCAGTAAGTCTGCAATCAAGAGCTCCTTTCCACTCTTGTATTTAATATTTGGTCCATATTGATTAATTTCCATGAATATTTTTTGAAGTCTTGAAGTCTGATGTGGGCTTGGTTCGAATCCCACTTCTGACACCATGTAAAATCTTTGTTTACGTAATATAATTAGCAAACGTATTATAAGATTTATTTATTGGGGTATTAGATATATTTATTTACTTACAGGATTGTTGTTAGTATTAGATAGCGTTAGTTCTTTTATTTATATTCTATATCGAACTGAACTGTGTTGCCGAGTACGATATTAACTATATTACAGTCCTTACTACGATTAATAATATATTGAAAGGGCTTGGATCATCAGTGGGGAACCCTCCCAGCGGTTCGCCAATTTAATCTACCAGACCGCTTCTAAAGCTCTAATACTGTATTGGATCATTCTTGCTTATATATGTTACACTGAAGAGTGGAATCTTAGAAATGTTATTCAAATAACTATGGACATAAGCCTTTGGGGAACAGTAGAATTATAAATAATAAATGGTTATTTATTAGTATACTCTATTTCTTGATTTATGTTTATTAATTAAATCAATGATTGGATTTTTATTTTTTAGAATTTCAAATAACGAAAAATTTCAACTCATATAGAAATGTGATTGTAACGTTTCCTATTTAGAAATAAGGGATAGTGTTTAGTATTTGTTATTAAAGTGTAAAACACATTTAAAATTTATATATTTTATTCAATGAAGATCAAAATTACATAACCATCATAATTAATTATATATCTTAACTATATAACATTAAGTCATCTATTTACAGTTTGTTTGGTCACTAGTCCAATATTTTTATTCTCACAGACTAAATTATGAGATTAATTTATAAAAGGAATATTATTCAAAACAATAAAACAACTAAAAACAATATATAAAAGTCGGTGGACGAGTGGGTAACACCCTCGATTCCTGACAGTCATGAACCGGGATTGAATCCCGCGTTAACATTTTGTTTAATATGTGAATAACCTTCACATATTATTCATTGTTTCAATTACACCAATACCTCGCTTTGCGTCGTTTCGTTTTGCGTTTTTTCGAAGTTGCGTGGCTGCTTAATTTTTACTGATTTTCACTGTGCGTCGTTAGATTTTCGAAGTCGCGTTGTTTTGGATTCGAGTCTTTAATTTTTTATTTTTTTTCCCTAAAATATGGCAACACCTTTGTTTTTGATTGCGCCTTCACATAATTTCACTTTGCGTCGCTTCAATTTGCGTCGTGTTTTTTTGGAACGTAACCCCGACGCAAAGCGAGGTATGGGTGTATCATAAACTAGGTTGCTCTTGTTGAGCGGTACCTAATAAAGTGATTTTGAAACCGGAAAAATCAGATATTAACAATACTTTGTGTTTTAATATTTAATTACAACAAGGTTAACTATAATATATAAACAAAACTTATGCAAAATTAGAGAAAAAAGATAGTACAGTATGGCCGACTGCCTAACTATGAAGAAAAAAAGTCAAAGAATAATGAAATATTTTACGTAAATGAATAAATACAAAGTTTAGATTTTATCTTTCTCAAACTAATGCATCGTTCAAGAATTTTTTTCTGAGAGATGTACCAAGCTTCATTACTCCTGATAAATACACTACTTTGTCCTTCACAGGCAAAGGACTCTTTTTAAGTTTTCTCTTTGACTTGAGAGTTATAAATGATCCAACATGTGAATGCTGTCTAGATGTTGAACCACCATCTTTTGTTGGCTTGCCCTCTGACTAACCAAATTGTACTTGCTTACTTTGACCTAATGCCAAATCATCTTTCTCTATATACTCAATCTTATGAACACTTTGGCAAGTTTAGAGCTATTTGTAGACAGATTTATAAATCACTACTAATTCATCGTGTAAATAATTAAAAGATATATATTTGTAAATAATTCTAATATAACACAATAGTCTGATAGACTTCGTGCTTCTGTAATAATAAAATAAAATAAAATAAAACATAAATAAATACAAAGCATGTTACAGTGATAAGAATTAGATAATAAAAAGGCATATATTGGATTTAATAAAAGATTTATTTTGCCAATATTTCGGCTGGCTGAACGCCAACCTTTATCGAGGTATTACATCTTTGTATACACAAACTCAGCGCCACATAGTGTTATAATATCACAGTTGAAATTATTTAAAATACAAAGTAGGTGGGGGAAATTTGTGCATGAAAAAATATTCAAAAATTACATTCAGAATAAGTTAAATATCTAAAAATATTAAAGGAAAAATAATGAGGTCTATCTTATATTTTAAAATATTTGTAATAAGTACATAAAATATAATTCATTAAGAGATAAATGTAAAAATATATGTATCTATTAAAACATTTGAAAATAATTTAAAATGATTTAAACAAAAAACTGTAAGAAATTTTTTTAAAAAGTTTAACAATAAAATGTGTTTTGAAAAAATAAAATGTGTGTATTCAAAAATTAATTTCAAAATTTTATCGAGATCGATTCATCTATAAGTATTTTTTTTTATAAAAATGCATTAAAATGGAAGTTAAAATAATTTAGGATAAATATATGAGGAAAAAAAATATTTTTTAAGTGGAAACTAAAAATGTTTAATTTATTGCATGTAATATGTTATATGTATAATGTATCAATACTTTTGTGTTTTGAAGCGATAAATGTAAAAAATTAAACAAATGGTGTGTATAATTTACAGATTATTACTAATGTGTGACAATAGAATTTAAGAAAGCGCGGGTATTACAATATTTAAAAATTCATTAAAGCAAAAAAAATAAAATAAAACAATACCATGTAATTAAACGGCACCTTTCCCTTTAGAGTAGTATAATATAAGTCAATTTAAAAAATTAACAAATTGAAATTTAAAAAATTAACAATTTGAAATTTAAAAAATTAAAATTGAATTTTTAAATTGACTTATATTATACTACTCTAAAGGGAGAGGTGCCGTTTAATTACATGACATTGTTTTTATTTATTTTTTTTTGCTTTAATGAATTTTTTAAATATTGTAATACCCGCGATTTCTTAAATTCTATTGTCACACATTAGTAATAATCTGTAAATTATACACACCATTTGTTTATTTTTTTTACATTTATCGCTTCAAAATATACATTATACATATAACATATTACATGCAATAAATTAAACATTTTAGGTTTCCACTTAAAAACATTTTTTTTCCTCATATATTTATCCTAAATCATTTTAACTTCCATTTTAATGCATTTTTATTTAAAAAAAAATTACTTATAGATGAATCGATCTCGATAAAATTTTGAAATGAATTTTTGAATACACACATTTTATTTTTTTCAAAACACATTTTAAAAAAATTTCTTACAGTTTTTTGTTTAAATCATTTTAAATTATTTTCAAATGTTTTAATAGATACATATATTTTTACATTTATATCTTAATGAATTATTAATGAATTATATTTTATGTACTTATTACAAATATTTTAAATTATAAGATAGACCTCATTATTTTTCCTTTAATATTTTAAGATATTTAACTTATTCTGAATGTAATTTTTGAATATTTTTTCATGCACAAATTTCCCTGACCTACTTTGTATTTTAAATGATTTCAACTGTGATATTATAACACTATGTGGCGCTGAGTTTGTGTATACAAAGATGTAATGCCTCGATAAAGGTTGGCGTTCAGCCAACGAAATATTGGCAAAATAAATCTTTTATTAAATCCAATATATGCCTTTTTATTATCTAATGAATTAAATATGGATTGCTCTATTTACAAAGTGATAAGAATGAACCTCAGACATTATAAAATGCTCACAGAAGGAGAGAGCGATGGGTAGATAGATCAATCTCCCAGAAATTGATTGCAGAAGATATTGACTAGTCTCTGATCATAAAGAAGGACTTGAGCAGCTATTTCTGTCCGCTGCTGAGCTATTCTCAGACCACGTCGCCCAGTAATGAGCAACTCCGTCTGCTTCTCTGATTTTTATCAGCCGTTTCGCTCTCTTCTCTGATTTTTATCAGTCGCTTCGCCTTCTTCACTGATTTCTTACGACTTTTCTTGAGGATCTACTTTAGGAAATAATATTTCTCTAATTACTTTGCATTCCTTACAAATCCCATCTTTGTAGAGGTCTCTAAACAACTTTTTTATTTTTACTATTTATAGAAAATATCTTTTAATCTATTTTTACTTACTTTATGTAAGTACTAAATGAAGATGGGATTATTAAGCTCTATTTATTTTTAATATAAAGGAAGAAATCTTTTCAGCAATTATATAGAAAAATATTAGGAAAAGGTTTGCTCATTAGTGTTGGATTTTTCCAACGATTTCACCAATTTATTTAACTAGACCGCCCTAAGACATTTATACGTGTATGATTCTTTTTAAAATTAAAATTTTTTGTTCACAATTAGTTATCTCGTGTGTCTTCAATAAAGGTCACTGTAATATCTTTCAGAGTTATTGCTCAATCCCGATATATATATATGCTAAAATGTACAACTTCCTTAAGTTTTATCCATGAGTGTATATACACTTGGTTATCTCGCGTGTCTTCAATAAAAGTCACTGTAATAGCTTTCAGAGTTATTGTCTGAATCCCGATATATATGATAAAAGGTACAACTTCCTTAAGTTTTATCCATGAGTGTATATACACTTGGTTATCTCGCGTGTCTTCAATAAAAGTCACTGTAATAGCTTTCAGAGTTATTGTCTGAATCCCGATATATATGATAAAAGGTACAACTTCCTTAAGTTTTGTCCATGAGTGTATATACACTTGGTTATCTCGTGTGTCTTCAATAAAGGTTACTGTGATATCTTTCAGAGTTATTGTCCAAATACCGATATATATGATAAAAGGTACAACTTCCTTAAGTTTTGTCCATGAGTTTATGTGTACTGTAAGAACTTTTGACAAGGCACTGTGAATGCTTATGTTGTTCTTCATTAAAGCAATTCATCATCTTTACTACATACTATAAATATTTATATGATTCAGATTGAATAACGCGTACTAATTAAAACACGTTAAATGAATATTTAATTAAATAAAAAACACAAAATAATTATCATACATTAGCGCGCCATCTGTTATAAAAATTCGAAACTATTATTGACGCGTATGATTCTTTTTAAAATTAAGTAGATATTGTTTAATTTTTAAAGAGAATCATACACGTCTATCATAGGTTAGAATATACACACACACACAAAAGCCTTTATTAAGACACACTGGTCTTATAGAGGATTCTCCCCGAGATTACAAGAGAGATAAGCCTGTAAAAGTGGGGAATATACAGAAGAAGAAAGATTATGTAAGTATGATATATACATACACATATACAACATAACAATAAAAGCCTCCATTAAGACCCAAAGTCTTACAAAATACTCGACTGCAGGATCCAAGAAGCAAAGTAAGAAAGAGATAAAGAAGTGAACAACAATTTTTTTTAAAATAATAAAAATAGATTAGAATATACATAAAATAATATCAATTGAATATTTAAAAAGGTTTCTGGAGTTGTTTTTAAATTATATTTAAGCAGTTTCAAGTTTTCAGGTATCTCTGCCCTTCTAAAGGAAAACCTAAATAAACGAATAAAACGCTGCCTAATGCCTTGGTGGGCATCAGGTGGCGTTTTATTCGTTTATTTATATACTTCTGTAGATGGACAGAGATGCTTGAAAGCTTAAGACTGCTTAAATAGAATAAGAAGAAACTGATCTCCAGAAACCTTTTAAAAATCTTAATCAATTTACAGGAGATTTAAATCAATTGACATAAAGTCTATTGGACATGGCATCTGCCCGGTAAGCGGAACACTGTGGGCTTGATTCCCATCCCTGGACACTTTTATTTTTCCGTTTATCATTACTCTTCACAATTCACCCTTTCATACCTCATCCAAAAGGTTAGAAATAATCGATATTTCTCCTTGAGATAAATTTTGATTTTTCGTTTAAAAGAAACACATGCGGGATGGTATTTCAAATGTCGTTTTATAAATTAATATCGTTTTTTTTTTTAAAATTGAGAAATCCATATTTAAATAATTAGATAGTAAAAAGGCATATATTAGCACGTTTTCTTTGAACTTTCTTCTAGAAAGAACGAGCTGACTTACTTCGATTCAATTCAATTTTTTTCAAACAACAAAAAAGAATTACAATAAGATTTAATGCGATTTATTTGTATTTATTACATACAAGAAAATAAAAGAGACTATTATTAACACAAAAAAGAAAAAAAAAACAACAACAAAAAGAATTGTGATAAGTAACAATAATTTTATATGAATTTGATTTATAATTAATTAATAAAATACAATAATGATAAAAAAAAAACTAAAAGCATATATTGGATTGAATAAAAGATGTATTTGCCAATATTTCGGCTGGCTGAACGCTAACCTTTATCAAGGCATTACATTTTTGTATACACGGTATAAAGGTTAGTGTTCAGCCAGCCGAAATATTGGCAAATAAATCTTTTATTCAATACAATATATGCTTTTTTACTATCTAATAAATTAATATATTCAAAATTTCCTTTAATAATAATCTTTCTCTGCACAAATTTCCCAGAAAATTGCTTATTTCATTGTTAGCATTGTAACTTTTGCACACCAACGTATTTTCCGTTTCTACCTTCCAGCAATTTCCAAGCTGAGTCAACTGGGAGTAAAACTTGGCGCAGCCGAGACAATTCTAGAATTAATTTTCTTAATTAAATCCTTCTGTTTGTCTTTTGTTTAAACTTGCAAATTCATTTCTCAAAGAACTTCTGACACATTTTAATTTTAAATATCTCTATGTGTTTACTTAGGTTAAATCATTTTTATATGTTTATACTAAAAAAACGTATTTTTTTAAAAATCAGATGAGCATTAATATACTAAGAATTTTGTAGCTTAGAAATCAAGTCTTTGTATATCTGAAGGTGTGAAAGTATTTATTGATGACGTCACCACGACAAGTCGACAATTATTAACAAACCAACCAAACTATCTACAGCTAGAGAATATCGAGTAAGCAAGCTAGGTAACTAAATGATGATTTTACATATGTTAAATTTTAAATCTGTTTCAAATATTTTCATTGAATAATTAAATTAAATTAAATAATAAATTATTTCTTTGCCACAATATATTTGTATACACCAATTAATATTGAAACCATATTTAAATTGATAATATATTAAAATAATTAAAATACACCTATCCCCCGATTTACACGGTACTTGTTTTACACGTTTTCGCTTTTACACGGTTTTCCAAATAAGTTTTTTTTTTGTTTTTATCACACTATACTAAATGCTACTGTGATTGAACACATGCGCTGTGTACACATCTCACGAGGAATACCGAGCTTATGTGCTGACTACATATTTTAACCTGTCAATGCATTTTATTCTTATTTCTGTGTACACCTATCCCCCGATTTCCACGTTTTTCTCAGGAACGTATCTACCGTGTAAATCGGGGGATAAGTGTATATATAAAAATAAAACATATTCATCCCTGACTTTACAAAATTTAATAAAATCAACAAGAAATTCATGGCCAGGTTTCTTTAACTACTTTTTATATCTCTTGCTTTCGGGACAACATGTCCTTTAACAGGATATAACTAGAAGTATGACTTCCAGCTAACAATACACGTCTTGGTTTATATATGGTATGTATCAAAATTCGAAACTATTTTAAAGGCGTAAGATTCTTTTTGAAATTAAACAATTTTTACTGCCCTTACTGCAATAGAAAAATTAATGGAAGGGCTTTTTCCATTGCAGTAAGGGCAGTAGAAATTGTTTAATATCAAAAAGAATCTTACGCCTTTAAAATAGTTTCGAATATTGATAATAGATGGCGCGCTAGTACATCATATGGTATGTATAGTTAGCTGGAAATCTTACTTCTAGGTCTCCTGTTGAAGAACATGTTGATCCGAAAGCTAGAGAAATGAAAAACATAGTTGATAAAATCTGGCCATGAATTGCTTGTTTATTTTGTTAAATGAAGGTCACTTCTCCCATCAAAATAAACGTCAAAGCTAGACGCCATCTATTGACCGTCGTAACAAACTAGCGGTCTCGGATCGGTGACAAATCCACAACACCAGTTTTGGCAAACTGAGAAGCGTCCACCTAAATACCATGGTTTTGGGCTATGGCCCTCGTCAACCAAGGACGGACTTTATTCCATGAGAGAGAGAGAGATCTACAAGGAATCAAATGGAATCTTCACAATCCGCCAAAGAAGTGTTTAGCTGGCAAAGTGGCTGGGCCATATCTATGGCTAAAATATAGATGGAGATTTTACCGGGAGGAAATTGATCTAAAGAGACAAGGGTCGCCTCTCCCGTCAAAATAGACATCTAAACCAGACGCCATCAGTATGGAATCTGCTAAAGAAGTGTTTAGCTGGCAAAGTATCTAGGCGTCTAGTTTTGACAAGAGAGGTGAGCTTTATTTTTGTAGATGAATATCCTCCCAGAAAAATTTCTCCCTTAATAAATAAATAAAATAAAAATATTCATAATGGTTAGTTAGAGCTGTGAGGAAAAAAACTTTTTTTTTGCTTTTAGAAAGATTATTTTAAGTATAAGATATATGATCTTTAAGAAAAACATTTTTACGCACGCAAGTTTCTTTTGAACATAAAAAACACACTTCTACTGTCCTTGCTGCGATGAAAAAAAATATATATAGCGGTCTGGTAGATTAAATTAGCGAAACCGCTGGGAGGGTTCACCACTGATGAGTCAAGCCCTCCCAATATATTTTCCATCGCAGTAAGGACAGTAGAAGTGTATTTTATGTTTGAAAGAAACTTGCATGCTTAAATGTTTCTCTTTCATATATAGATGGCGTGTTATTGCCCTATATAATAGGTTGAATGTTTTGATTCAAATACTATTTGTTACAATTATAATTTGGCGCCTTATATAAATGCATATTTTAGTTAATAACTATAGCCTATGTGCTTTATCTGTCTATGTACTGTTGGCTTCCGTAGGCGTCTCTTACTGGGAAAGAGAAAGAGAGGATTCCATTTAGTTATTAACTAATATATGCATTTATTTAAGGAGCGACCCGCTCCAACACAATAGTTACAAAAACCAAAAAGCGAGTGGAGGGGGTATGATGGGGGGGGGGGGGGGGGGGGCAAACGTGGCGTGATCGTAGCCAACCAATAGGAGAGCGCCATTCCAAACAAAAAGCAAACGGTGACAGAGATTAAAACTGAAGAATTAAGAATGCATTACGCTCGTAACTGTTATAGAATAATATTTATATCCTTATATATATAAAAATGAAATGCGAAATCGATGTTTGTTATCGCATCACGCAAAATCTACTGACTCAATCATTATGGAATTTCGCATGTAGGTAGCTGAAGATTTCGTTTAACATATAGGCTATTCAAAAAACTAAAAAAGTTAATGTGCTTTTTTTAAAAAATAAAAACCAAAAAGCGTTAGTTCCAGTCTTTTACCGCTAGGGCGCAGCACAGCTCGCGACGATAAATGAATTTGATTTTTTTAAAGCATCGGTGGTTCAGTGGTAGAATGCTCGCCTGCCACGCGGGCGGCCAGGGTTCGATTCCCGGCCGATGCATTTTTTTTTTAAACAATTTTTAAAACTCATTTATATTATATCTATATTAATAAAATGCAAATTTCATAAGTGGTGTTCGCTAAAACCTTTCGTTACAATGCATCAATTTCGACCAAATTTTCAACATTTATGTAAAACGAGATGGAGCAGGTTTTGCTTAACATCAAAATATTTTTCCTAACTTTAAAATACATAACTTTGCTGTTATCGATAAAATACAAAAAAATTCAACAGAATTAAATTTATTTATATATAAATACAAAAAAAAAAAAAATTCAGCAATTCATTCAACTCAATCTAAAAAAATATTCAAAACAAGCAATTTTAAGATAACACCATATGTAAAACATTCGGCCAAGAAAACAACAACGATATTACATCTTTCTCACATATTCACACACAATCTTGATTAATAATTAAAACTAATCTTTAGCATTGTTTATTATACTTCATAATATATAATATTCGTTAGGCAAACTTTCACTCGGATAAAATCCGGGCGAAGCCGGGTACACATCCGCTAGTAAAATATATAATGATCTAAATCAGTGTTTGTTACTCTTCCCTTCACCAGAGCTACAGAATCAATCATAAAGAAACCTAACGTGTAGGTTGATGAATCTATATACTCATAGACAAAACTTAACGAATTGGAAATTCTTTATTGTCGCCGGTTATCTATTTTTATGAAGGAGACAGAGGTAATTTTGTTCACACTTGGTTATCTCGTGTATCTTCAATAAAGGTTACTATGTATCAAATATCTCTCAGAGTTATTGTATGAATCCCGATATACATGTTAAAAGGTACAACTTCCTTAAGTTTTGTCCATGAGTGTATATTGGTTATCTCATGTGTCTTCAATGAAGGTCACTGTAATATCTTTCAGAGTTATTGTCTGAATACCGATATACATGCTAAAAGATACAACTTCCTTAAGTTTTGTCCATGAGTGTATATTGGTTATCTCATGTGTCTTCAATAAAGGTCACTGTAATATCTTTCAGAGTTATTGTCTGAATACCGATATACATGCTAAAAGGTACAACTTCCTTAAGTTTTGTCCATGAGTGTA
Source organism: Cordylochernes scorpioides (assembly GCA_030710605.1). Taxonomy (NCBI): domain Eukaryota; kingdom Metazoa; phylum Arthropoda; class Arachnida; order Pseudoscorpiones; family Chernetidae; genus Cordylochernes; species Cordylochernes scorpioides. The sequence continues at coordinate 68,067,633 of CP092882.1, forward strand.
TATTGGTTATCTCATGTGTCTTCAATAAAGGTCACTGTAATATCTTTCAGAGTTATTGTCTGAATCCCGATATACATGGTAAAGGTACAACTTCCTTAAGTTTTGTCCATGAGTGTATATTGGTTATCTCATGTGTCTTCAATAAAGATCACTGTAATATCTTTCAGAGTTATTGTCTGAATCCCGATATACATGGTAAAGGTACAACTTCCATGAGTGTGATCACCACCAACCATTATCACTGTAAAAAATATTAAATTTAACAAATAAGTGTATAGATGAAGATAAAGTTTAAAATATAGGCAAAGTCTATTCAAATTAAACTAATAACTAATTTATATATTTTTTGATAGAAAAATGTTGGAATAATCAATTTCAACATTCTACTCTTCTTTTATTTGTTTTTGACCAGTTGACCGCTGTGTATATAAATTATTTCTACCATTGTCGTATTGGTGTATGTAAAGCAAGCTGCTTCAACTTTATGTAAAATTAGAGCATAACTTAATAAAACTTTCTATCTTTAAAGACAATTTCCCGGCATTCTCCTTCCTATTTTTTCAACAAAAAAATTGATAGATTATAATAAATAATTAATCGATGTATTGATGATATTTTTTCTTAGGCCAACTTTTACTCGAATAAAAACCTGGGCGAAGCCGAGTACACTCGATAGAATAAAATATAAAAATTACTAATATAAATTGAATGTGAGTATGCGAATTCACACAAATGCATTTTTATATAGATAAAGAATTCTTCCTGATTTGAAATTAAACGAAAAACATGGTGAAGGAAGACGAGTTTCTTTTATTGATGCATAGGTACAAGCTTTCGATGTTGCTCGCCTGTTGAAGGGTTTTCCCCCGAAAGCTTGCACCTATGCATCAATAAAAGAAACTCGTCTTCCTTTACCATGTTTTTCGTTTAATGTATTTTTATATTTATATATTTCAGTTTACAATGTATAGTTACGGGAGGTTGATATTCATGTACTAAAAAAAGGTACCTCACTAACTGAATATACAACAGAGCGATACACTGTTCATCACCTTAGTAAAATACCTTTCTAATGATGATAAAGAATTATAGTAAAGTCTCTCTCTAGAGGACAACATATAATTGCAAGGCAAAAGTGACAATTGACAATTAAAATAATTTTATTGTCATCTTGACAATTTTACAAACTCAAAGAGTGTAACAGTAGTTTAAGAAGAAGAAAGGATATATACAGAAGTTAAAAATATATACAAAGATTAAGCGATGGAGGATGAAGGAAGGCATCCCCGGCGCGCGAGCGTCCTCGTCCAGGCGATGAGCGGGTCCTCCACTCCACCGAGCCCAACCTGGACAAAGTGGCGGTAGAAGGCAAAAGTGTATTTTATGAAGAGGTGTCCTCTTACCAGAGAGTTGCTAAATAGTAAAAATGGCCATTTTGACAATGAAAACTGTCCTTTGTAGAGAGGTGTCCTCTAGCCGGAGTGTCCTCTCATGGAGTTTCAACTGTACTGGTATTATTTACATTCTTTATTTTCACTAGTAAAGCTTTTTATTAGGGTGATTTACAGGGCATTATTCTGATGTATTATTAAAGGAAGAAATGTCTCTTTTAGTCCATTTTCAGTTTTTAATTCAAAAACTAAAAAGATATCTACCTAAAAGATTTCATACAATTTTGCTTATCCCTAGTACACGTGGTACAGGCCACGATAATCATGGTAGGTAGTTAGCGAATGATTTTACTGTAAGTGCACCACATGTCTACATATGTGGAAGCAGTCATACATTTTTTATTATCCCTAGTACACGTGGTACAGGCCACGATAATCATGGTGGGTAGTTAGCGAATGCTTTTACTATAAGTGTACCACATGTCTACACATGGTACAGGCCATGATAATCATGGTGGGTAGTTAGCGACTGCTTTTACTGTAAGTACACCATATATCTACACATGGTACAGGCCACGATAATCATGGTGGGTAGTTAGCGAATGCTTTTACTGTAAGTGCACCATATATCTACACATGAAGAAAGCAGTCACACATTTCTTTCTTTTCATATATGAACGATTTTTTCCTATAGCGCAATATCAATGCTAACAGAACTCAACATTTGGTTGTCATTCTCTAAGCGTGAGATTTTTCAAAACGTAACAACCTCTTACATTTTTAATGCTTAGTTCAGTCCAGTAAGTTTTTTTCCTATACTCAGCAAAACTCTCTCAGCAAGGGGAGAAACTGCTTAGCTGGAATTAATTCAGGAGAAACCCCACTTTCCACGAGTCAATAGAATTGTAAGCGACTGGATGGGGCATTCCATTTCTATATTAAAAATATTATAATAAAATATTTAATAATTCAAACCATAAGAATATATTTGAGTTAAATCTGTTTACCCCTATAATTGGATAAATAAATATATTCAACAAAGATACATATATTGGATTTATAATTTGTATATTGTTCCAATATTTCGAGGGGCAACTCGCCTCTCTTTATCGAGGATGTTTGTGTTTTTCACTAAAACATGCGAACACGCGTACACCACTCTCGTTCTACAAGGCCAATGAAAGAATTGTATCTTTGATTTAAATATTACATTCAGTATATATACAGCTAACAATTATATATAATATTACAGATCAATACCATTATTATTATTTTGTCCACACATTGTGCGTGAAAGAGAGGGAGATTTATTTACAAATATATAAATAAATATATATATATAAAATGAAAGGATTTAAAAGCACGAGTGTTTCTTTTATACATAATACAAACTTCTACTGCCCTTACTGCGATGAAAAAATATATTGGGAGGGCTTGGCTCATCAGTGGTGAACCCTCCCAGCGGTTTCGCCAATTTAATCTACAAGACCGCTTCTTAGAGCTCTAATACTGTATTGGACCATTCTGATTTTATACGCAGCACTGTATAGATGGTGCGCTATTGCTTTGTGTTAAATATATTATATATATGAAAAATGATAGAAAAAATATTTTAATATATATATATATATTATATAATATAAATTCAATTATTTTATTTTTTAAAAAACATATATTTTATTTTCATTCATTGACTGTTCTACATTTTTTGACCATAGATTTAAAACCTAACACTTTGAATATTTGTTGTAAATATGTATAGTTTACCTACCTATTTTTTAAATCACGAATATAGAGAGAATACATTTTATAAATTCTATATTATTGTGATAAATAATTTCATGTGTAATTTGCTTCAAGTAATTGAAAATAAAAACTACTTGAAAGATAAATAATTTATTTCCTATTTTCACGACTGCACCTTCAATTCTCCATCTTTTTCAACAAGACAAAATAGTTCATAACATATATATATGAAAAAACAATAGGAAAAAAAAAGATTTTTAATATAAATATATATGTTATATTAAAATATTATTTAATTCAAAATTATATTTCATAAATTCAAATGCTCTACTAAATCGACCGCGAGAGGTCACGCTTCCCCTATATAAAAACTCATTGTTGTTGTTTTCCGTTGGCCGGCTCAAACCTTTTGTACATTATGTAAATAATCTTTTGTTTTCCTTGTTCTACTCGTCTTAAGCCAGGCAGTACTTTTACCAAATTATGTTTTTATATATCCCATAAGCTCAATTAAAGTAATTAATCTCAAAACAGAAAATCTCTTTTATTTATAACATATATATATAATGTTATAAAAGGTATAACTATACGCTACTAAAATTTTTAAGTTAATTGAACAATTCCATATATCTTGCAGTAGGATGAAATAATAAAAGAGAGAGAGATTGAGATTGAAACTACTTTATTACAACAGGTTTTAATATGTTTATATAAGGTTAAGTACAGATAAATATAACAACAACAACAAAAACAAAAAACAAAAAGGCTTTTATTAGGGCCCATTGCCCTGTATGGATTCGCCATACAACAACAAAAAGGCTTTTATTAGGGCCCATTGCGCTGTATGGATTCGCCATACAACAACAAAAAGGCTTTTATTAGGGCCCATTGCCCTGTATGGATTTGCCATACAACAACAAAAAAGGCTTTTATTAGGGCCCATTGCCCTGTATGGATTCGCCATACAACAATAAAAAGGCTTTTATTAGGGCCCATTGCCCTGTATGGATTCGCCATACAACAACAAAAAGGCTTTTATTAGGGCCCCATTGCCCTGTATGGATTCGCCATACAACAACAAAATAATACAGTCATTTTTTCTCCCTTTCCCCATGTGCACGTGAGCCTTTGTTTGAAAAGGGATTTATTTACACATCTGTTCTGAAACTTTCCTCACTACCTCTTTTGTGTATGAATCTATTTACAATTGATCTGTAGAAATTATAGAGTTCTATTGCTATATTTTTCTTTCCTGAAATATAGCATCTTCAGTGGGTTGCTGAATCTCCAGAAGGTGTTTTAAGAGTTATTTTTACAGATAAATATATAATTATGAATAAATAATATTATATAATGATATATTTTGAGATGAGAACAGAGAAATTTATATAAATAGATCTTCAATTAAAAAAGGTATATATTTGATCGTTTGAATACTTTGAAAAAGTTTGGCGTTCTGCCAATTGATATATTGGTAATTATTTTTTTTTAAATATAATATATTTCTATGATACAATATAATGCGACTTATGATTGTAAAACGACATTTGAAAATTATCCCGCATGTGTTTCTTTTGAACGAAAAATCGAAATTTATTTTAAGGAGAAATAACGACTATTTCTAACAAAAGACAAACTTTTGTCTGATGATGGTGACAATGTTGTTGCCGAAACGTCACACACTAATAAATTATTTGGATTAGGTCTTATTTTATTTTATTAGAATCTATAATCCAAATTGTGCTTTATCACGACTATTTCTAACCTTAGCGATGAAGTATGAAAGGATGAATTGTGAACAACAACATCTTTTATTCGATCATCTGTTACTTACAGAGAGTAACTTATTTTCCATCTATATTTCTCTCTGTCTCTTATTTTATATATTTATATTGATTAAATAATGAGAAATAGGTATATAAATATATATATGTTATATTAAAATAATACTCTATTTAAAATTATATTTCATAGATCCAAATACTCTGTTAAATCGACCGCCAGAGGTCATGCTTCCCCTATAAAAACTCGTTGTTGTTGTATCTCGATTAAAATCATTCATTTTGGTTAGCAGCCCCGTAAAATAAATATATTTTCTCTCTATCCCGTTGGCCGGCTAAAATCTTTTGTACATTATGTAAATAATCTTTTGTTTTCCTTATTCTACTCGCCTTAAGCCAGGCATTCCTTTTATCAAATTATGTCTTTTTTATATATTCCTCTAACTCAATTGAATTACTGATCAAAACTATTTTTCAATATTATACTTTAAAGATTTCAACCACGACTGCATTTACATTACCATAATCCTTAACATGATCAAAAATACAACAGAAAATCTCATTTAATTTATATATATATATAAAATAAAAGAGAGAAATATATATGGGAAAGTAATGACATGGCAAATTTTTATGGGAGAATAAAAGGATAATCCAATGTGGTTACCGAGCTTTCATCTGTGGAATGGCATTCCCATTTATGGAGAGGTCAAGCTATCTCGATGTCTCGATCCCATGTCTGACCGACTGTTATTCAATTCGAGATGTAAAATGTGAGAACTAATCTACTTTTTCAAATATTTCAAATATTATTAAATGGAGTCCTTTATCACGCCATCTTTATTTAGAAATATAAACTATTTTAGTGCTAATGTTTCTTTTTTCACAAGATAATATTTTATCTATTGTGTACTGTAAAGCAGTGATATATCAAGACATCCACCCCATCTAGTTACAATGTACTGTGAAGTTGAAGGTTATTCAGAAGGATTTGAAAGTCATTCAATAATCCATTACTTCGTTATTTTCGTGGACTGTTTTATGTCGCCCATCGGTTAGAATAAGTTTACAAAAATAATGTGAATAAGCGCAAATATTTTATCTATTTATATATTTATTCAAGTAAAATTTGAAATTGAAAATATTCGGCATAAAATATATTAATATATGCTTAAATAAAGCAAAAATATTACAGAAAAATACAATGGTACATGCACAACACACAACCATAGCAATACAAGACATAAATAATAATAGCACACTCAACAAAAAACAATAATTATGCATAACAATACGCTAAAAACACAGCATACAAAACAAAAATACCATAACGGACTCAACATACAAAACAATTGTAGCATGCGATTACACATTAACACAATACACAAAACAATGATTGAGCACAAAAAAGCTCAACACTAAAACACAACACAAAACCAATAATAGAACACATCACGCTCAACACGCAAAACAATAATTGAACACAAAAACACACTAACCCAACACACAAAACAATAATAGAACACAAAAACACACTAACCCAACACACAAACAATAATAGAACACAATACAACACGCAATACAATAATATCAAACAAAAACACACTAACCCAACACACAAAACAATAATAGAACACAAAAACACACTAACCCAACACACAAAACAATAATAGAACACAAAAACACACTAACCCAACATACAAACAATAATAGAACACAAAAACACACTAACCCAACATACAAACAATAATATCACACAAAAACACACTAACCCAACACACAAACAATAATAGAACACAATACAACACGCAAAACAATAATATCACACAAAAACACACTAACCCAACACACAAAACAATAATAGAACACAAAAACACACTAACCCAACACACAAACAATAATAGAACACAATACAACACGCAAAATAATAATATCACACAAAAACACACTAACCCAAAACACAAAACAATAATAGAACACAAAAACACACTAACCCAACACACAAACAATAATAGAACACAATACAACACGCAAAACAATAATATCACACAAAAACACACTAACCCAACATACAAAACATTAATAGAACACAAAAACACGCACAGTACACAAACACAACACAATAAACATAAAAATGATGACACAAGACACTCAACACTACAAAATAAACACACAAAACAGTAAAAACCTGCAAAACACACAACCCAACAAAACACAACACAAGACGCAGACAACATAAATAAGTTAGCTACCCTCTACGCGGGTGTGGTATATGTAAAAGTTACATATATTCATAGATAAGTGTATAATGGTATCGTACATTTCACATATCGACTGACAAATTTTCCATAAATTGAAATTGGGAGTCAGAATACGGCGTTGAAAGGAAACTATTTAAATATTGAAATGTGGCCCAAGTGGGTATATATATTGCTATAACAAATAGAATACCAATAAGGACATTCTAAAACATTAGAACACGTGCGCCGAATAAAGGACAATTCTAATGAATATTTCCACTCAATAATTTTTTAGCTTCAACTTTGACGCGATGAGTTTGCCTAGAAGTTTATTTATTCTATTTACACTTTGCATATTACTGGAAATGTAGCAAAGAGATTATTTTTTTACAATATTTGAAATAAACTTGATGGTCTCGCGATTTCAGAGTGGATTCTTCACTTCTGAAGGTCGCAATGTCCTCATTGACATCCTTCTTCAGCGTCTTGGTCCTGGGACCATCTCACTGATGGTCTTCCGGGTCATCTCACCACAAGTCTTGGTTTTCCACTTTGCATATTGCTGGAGATGTAGTAAAAATGCTATTATTTACAATATTTGAAATCACCTTGATGGTCTCGCGATTTCAGAGTGGATTCTTCACTTCTGAAGATCACAATGCCTTTACTGTCATCATTCTCCAGCGTCTTGGTCGTGGTATCTTCCCATCTCACTGATGATCTTCCCGGTCTTCTCATCACATGTCTTGGGATCTTCCCATCTCACTGATGGTCTCCCCGGTCTTCTCACCACATGTCCTGGGATCTTCCCATCTCACTGATGGTCTCCCTGATCTTCTCACCACATGTCTTTGTCCTGGGTATTCCCCACATGTCGCAGTCAATGACTTTGATATTCCAATGGTTATCCCTAATTCGGCTTATATAATAGTAAAAAGAGGTCGCCTGATACTATGACACATAGTCAAAATGAGATAAAAGAGACGCGCACACACGCTCGTACGCACACACTCAGAGAAGCATCCACATCACGCACGCACACCCACACACGCCTATAGATAGCGCGTTATTGCCTTATAATTAATTTATGCCTACCTAACCTTGTTATTGTTTGCGTAATTATTCGCATTGCTCGATGCGAACATTTATATGTAATTATAGTGCCTTAAAATCTTATGTTATAGTTTGCGTAATTATTCACATTCATTGAATGCAAATATTTATATGTAATTCTAATGCCTTAAAATCTTATGACCATAGTTTGCTTGAATATACCATAACTAAGATTCCATCTTTCAGTGTAACATATATAAGCTGAATCGTACAATACAATATTAGATCCCTAAAAAGCGTTCTGGTGGATTATATTGGAGAAATAGCTGAGAGAGTTTTACACCATTAATGTACCAAGCTTTATCACTCTTTTTCTTTGAAGTAACAACAATAGAAATTTTTTTATTAAGAAAAAAAAAGGTCCCAGTGGGGAATCGAACTCGGGCGACGGCTGTCTACAATCGAGGGTTTGTACCATTCGACCACCGACCCCTACCTCCACATTTAGTAAGACTTTAAATAAATAGAACAGGAGAGTGAAGGTCACATTGCAACAAATCCACCTTTCTTTAGGAACTGCTACGTCATTAAATGTACTACATATACAAAGTTGTAGTATTAGTTCTGAACCATATAATTTTCCTTTTTTTTTTCTTTTACTGTAATCGCTTCTTGGCCTTTTGGCTAAGGTTTATATACAGATTATTAATTATTAATATTTTTATATTTATATTATTTATATTCTGATACTCTTGAAACTTCCTTCATTGCTTATATCTTATAAATATCTACTCAGTCTAACTGCACTCTTAAGCAAATTTAAGTTAAAAACATTTTAAAAAATTGTTAAAAATAAATTATAGTTATTTTTTTTTGTATTTCGTAAGGCTCAGTGGGTTTAGTTGGGGAAGTGCTCTATCCTGGTGAGCTATGTTCAGAATGACCTGGTCCAATACTGGGCTTGTGGTCTGATTCTGGAAGGTCGTTGAGTCCTGGGTCTGGTCGGGCCTGTTAAAAACAATTGTCACAGTGTATTCCAATCAAGGGGCTAAAGATAACTTTTCAATATTGAATACATATGATATTTTGTACTATATTATCACTAAATATAAAATTAAACTTTCTTATATTTTCTTTCTTATATATTTATAATCATATGTATATCTATTGTCCTCAAAGCTTATGTCCATAGTTCATCTAAAATACTTATTCCAAGAGTGAAGTATCAGTATCACTATAAAAGGAAGATCGAAAAATGCAATATAATAGCGGTATGGTAGATTAAACTGGCGAAACCGCTGGAAGGGTTCACCACCGATGAGCCAGGCCCTCCCATTAATTTTTCCATTGCAGTAAGGGTAGTAGAATTTTTTTATTTTTAAAAAGAATCATACGTGTCTATAATAGTTTCAAATTTTGATATCTTATAAAGGTTGACTTTGCCTTATATAAATTGCTGTTTCATCCTGAAGTTTGTCTTTCCTTTTTTTCTACGTTAGAATGTTACTGTAATCAAAAAGGAAAAACCTCAACAAAAAAACCACAAACATCTTAATTAAATAAAAGTAAACTTAAAGAATAAAACACAATATTACTCTCTTTCTAAGTCTTCTTTTCACAGGATAAATATATACCTTTTCTTGTAGATCGTGAATCTTATATCTACCCCCTATTTGCATATCTACCCAGCCTAATTACACTCTTATGCAAATGTTAAGTAAAAATTATTTTGTCGATTTAAAAAAAATAAATATTGTTATATAAATTATAGATTTTTTCAGTATTTTCAGTGTGTGTTATACATGATATTGTACTACATTATCACTAAATATAAAATTAAACTTATATTTTCTTTCTTTTGGGTTTATTTTTTTTATTAAGAATATATTTTACCTTGTTCAAAAGAAAGAAGAAGAATTTGGCTGTAAAATAGTCACATAAGTTTCTTCTGTACATAAACAGAACTCTAATTAAAAAGGTATATATTGGATCAAAATATAATTTATTTACCAATATTTCAGTTGGCTCAACGCTAACCTTTTTCAAGGTGTTATAACATATATAACAATATGTCATAACACCTTGAAAAAGGTTGGCGTTCAGACAACTGAAATATTGGTAAATAAATTATATTTTGATCCAATATTTTAATTAAATATATATTCATATTTGCTCTATTTTCAAAAGAAATATAAATAAATACAACTATAATGTTACGATGTACTAGAGCACCATCTGTTATCAAATTATAAAACTATTTTAGAGGCGTAATATTCTTTTTTTTTTTAAATAAAACAATTTCCACTGTCCTTACTGTGATACATCGTAACATTATTGTTCTAATAAAAGACACAATTTGATATTTGCGGAAGAGCGATTGCTCGAAGCATATTATATATTTATAATTATATTTAATTCTGCTGTCCTAAAAGCTTATGTCCATAGTTCTTCTAAAATACCCATTCCAAGAGTCTTGTAACAGTCACCTATAAAAGGAAGTTTCAAAAATGCAATATAACAGCGGTATGGTAGATTAAACTGGCGAAACCGCTGGGAGGGTTCACCACTGATGAGCCAGGCCCTCCCTTTAATTTTTCCATCGCAGTAAGGACAGTGGAAATTGTTTTATTAAAAAAAAGAATATTACGCCTCTAAAATAGTTTTATAATTTAAATACAACTATGTAAAGTTTATAGACGTTTCCTTAAAAGAAACTGAAGAAATCTTAGCAAAATTCATTCGAATAACCAGCAAATTTGGTATTTATTTGTCACAAGAATGATTTGATATTTGAAAGGAAACAAAGGAAGCTAATCTCTGTGTGTCAGCTAAGGCGACGCTATCAAGCTGGTGGGCTTTCTTCATATTTCTATTTTGGATATTGTTGAGATTGGCGGGCGGGGTGGCTATTTGGGACTTTGTCAAAATAGAGGAGGTCTCTCCCAACACCAAGCTCCACTACCTACCAAGTAAGTTTCCTTCAGGCCGTTTCTACGTCTTCTGCTTTGTATTTTACCCTAGCTTTCATCTTCACTCAATATATTCAGTATCAATTCTAACTGACTCTTTTCTACTTTGTTTAAAACGATATTAAGTTATTTGAAATATAGAAATAACCTTTAAAAAACTCCTGTTTCTTATTCATGTCTTCTGATTTGTATTTTACCCTAGCTTTTCTCTTCACTCAATATATTCAGTTCCTTTTCTAACCGACTCTTTTTTACTTTGTTTAAAACGATATTAAGTTGTTTGAAATATAGAAATAACCTTTAAAAAATCCTGTTTCTTATCCACATCTTCTGCTTTGTATTTTACCCTAGCTTTTCTCTTCACTCAATATATTCATTTCCTTTTCTAACTGACTATTTTCTACTATGTTTAAAACGATATTAAGTTGTTTGAAATACAGCAATAACCTTTAAAAAAACTTTATTGTTCTATAGTGCAGTCTTCTATATTTATAAAAAATAACTTATTATATTACAATTATAAATACCACCTTGATTAAAAATGACAACCAAAATAGTTTCCTTTCTAATATAAAAACAAAAGATTATTTCTCAAAAGAATGATAATACAGTTAAACCTGTCTATAGAACCCCCTCTTGGGAATCACCAAAATAGGGTGCTATAGAGAGGGGGTGCTATAGACAGGTCACTTTTTATGTAAATCGCATCGTACTACTTATTTAAAATCGGGCGTTATACCTAGAGAAGAAGGCGCTATTTAGAGGGGGCGCTATAGACAGGTTTAACTGTATATAATTATTTTGAAAACACTCTGCTCTTATAAATAGCATTTATATAAATGTGCTCATATTTAGGAATTAAATTTTAAAAAATATATATTCCAATGAAGAATTTAGCTTGTTCTTTTTTGTATTCCCTTTTTTACATTCTATGTAATAACTGAAGGGTATCAGGCTTGTTTTTCCTGGTTCCAGGTTTTTTTTTGTCCCTGGATACGTATTTGACATCATAAACACCGATTTATAAGCTTGATTCTGTTGTTTATCTATATTTCTATATCTTAGTATTCTCAATATTAATTTTAAATAGAGTGTGTACAAGATTTACTTTGATTTTTTGCATTCACTTAAACCATTTCTCTTCCTATTATTTTACTTATCTATATATATAATTGCCTTATTCTGTCTGAAGCTCACGGATAGAATGCGCGCCCATTGGCTGCCGGCGAACACGTGTCCTCCCTGCCCCCCTCTAGACAACCTTGTTATCAGCAGTGTGTTACATCCACCTGTCTATACAGACCACCCTGCCTATAGCGGTCACTTTAGGCAACCCTGTAATCAGCAGTGTGTTACATCCACCTGTCTATACAGACCACCCTGTCTATAGCGACCACTCTAGACAACCCTGTTATCAGCTGTGATACATCCACCTGTCTATACAGACCACCCTGATAATAGCGGCCATTCTAGATAACCCTGTTATCAGCTGTGTGATACATACACCTGTCTATAGCGGCCACTCTAGGCAACCCTGTTATCATCAGTGTGTTACATTCACCTGTCTATACAGACCACCCTGTCTATAGCGGTCACTTTAGGCAACCCTGTTATCAGCAGTGTGATACATACACCTGTCTATACAGAACACCCTGTCTATAGCGGCCACTCTAGACAACCCTGTTATCGGCTGTGTGATACATACACCTGTCTATACAGACCACCCTGTCTATAGCGACCACCCAAGACAACGTTTTTAAAATATATTCGCACTCGGGTAAAACCCGGGCGTTGCCCGGGCCATTCGTCTAGTATATTTATATTCAAACACACAAACACAACATACACATCTCACTTTATTAATTATTATCTTTTATATACTTTTAAATACTAATTCATGCTTTCTTATACACTTGCAATTACGCGAATTTAGCCTTAAATACCCATTTCTTGATTTCTCAGAAAGCCTCTGGGACCAAATATTTGGTCCTACGATAATCTGCAGGTACAGTCCGCATCACGTTGACGAGTGCCAACAGTCGTGGTTGAATTTTCTTGATTTATCAAGATATTGGGTTGGCTAAATATCACGGAACAATTTAAATAAACGTTTAGTTTATTTTTATTCCTCTAGATGGCGCTTTGCCATCTAGAAACGCTCATTTGAACATGGTCAGGATATGGCCTTTTTAAATTTTTAAACATATATGTGCATCAAATTACGAAACTATTTTTAAAATAAAACAATTTCTACTGCCCTTACTGCAATGGAAAAATTAAAGGGAGTGCAGTAAGGGCAGTAGAAATTGTTTTTTATTTTAAAAAGAATATTACGCGTCTAAAATAGTTTCGTAATTTGATAACAGATGGCGCGCTTAGCATAGTAATATATATATATACATACATTGAAATAATTTGAAGATACCTTTAGAAAGAAAACTTATACACAACGAAATACACCATTTTTATTTTGAATAAGGATTATAAATAGGCATTCAGGCTTCATTTACACTTTTTACTTCTCTTCCACACTTGAATATCATTTATAAATATATAAATAGATAATAAATTTCAGCAATATTCAAATCAAGAGCCGCATGTGGCACGCGAGCTGAGTTTGTTGTTGTTGTGTCCAATGAAGAGCTTCAGATGTCTCCGTACATCTCTATCACAGCAGTCATTCTCTATCTTGGGTGTGTATACAGTATTGTTGTTGTTGTCGTGTCCAATGAAGAGCCTCAGATGTCTCCGTACATCTCTATCACAGCAGTCATTCTTTATCTTGGGTGTGTATACTGTATTGTTGTTGTTGTCGTGTCCAATGAAGAGTCTCAGATGTCTCCATACATCTCTATCACAGCAGTCATTCTCTATCTTGGGTGTGTATACTGTATTGTTGTTGTCATCGTGTCCAATGAAGAGCCTCAGATGCCTCCATACATCTCTATCACAGCAGTCATTCTCTATCTTGGGTGTGTATACTGTATTGTTGTTGTTGTCGTGTCCAATGAAGAGCCTCAGATATCTCCATACATCTCTATCACAGCAGTCGTTCTCTATCTTGGGTGTGTATACTGTATTGTTGTTGTTGTCGTGTCCAATAAAGAGCCTCAGATGTCTCCATACATCTCTATCACAGCAGTCGTTCTCTATCTTGGGTGTGTATACTGTATTGTTGTTGTTGTGTCCAATGAAGAGCCTCAGATATCTCCATACATCTCTATCACAGCAGTCGTTCTCTATCTTGGGTGTGTATACTGTATTGCTGTTGTTGTCGTGTCCAATGAAGAGCCTCAGATGTCTCCTTGCATAACTATCACAGCAGTCGTTCTCTATCTTGGGTGTGTATACTGTATTGTTGTTGTTGTCGTGTCCAATGAAGAACCTCAGATGTATCCATGCATCTTTATCACAGCAGTCGTTCTCTATCTTGGGTGTGTATACTGTATTGCTGTTGTTGTCGTGTCCAATGAAGAACCTCAGATGTATCCATGCATCTTTATCACAGCAGTCGTTCTCTATCTTGGGTGTGTATACTGTATTGTTGTTGTTGTCGTGTCCAATGAAGAACCTCAGATGTATCCATGCATCTTTATCACAGCAGTCGTTCTCTATCTTGGGTGTGTATACTGTATTGTTGTTGTTGTCGTGTCCAATGAAGAACCTCAGATGTATCCATGCATCTTTATCACAGCAGCAGCAATGTCCATTATCAGCCGAGTTTGCCGACCCCTGATTTAGACCATCACCCACCGTCCTCTCGACTGACTTGACATAGACAAATTCTCGACCTAGTTTCAGCATGTTTTACCTTGAAAATGGTGACAGTGGATTGTCGAAGTGTCTGCTAACAAATCTCACGACACAAAGTTGACAACTAATGATTCCATATTCCATTTCTAAGTGTCCGTACGAGTCAACTCGGTAGAAAAGAAGAATTATAATATTAAACCAATTTTTTAAAATGAGATCGTAACAGAAGAGCTTTTAACTTCGAGTGAATGCAAAACTAGGCGAGAAAAGCCCTTTTAGATTCTTTCTGTCACGCTTGAAAAATCTCATCCTCGACAAACTACGTGTTAAAACGAGTCAACTCGGTAGAGAAAATATAAAACACTATAATATTTTAAAGCGAATAATTTTCTAGTGAAATCGTAGCAGAAGAGCTTTTAACCTAGAGTAAATGCAAAACTAGGCGAGAAAAGTCGTTTTAGGCTCATTTTATGACGCTTGAAAAATCTCATCCTTGATATACAGAGTACGTGTTAGAACGAGTTAATTCAGTTGAAAATAAGATGAAGAGTTCTAACATTAAACCGATTTTTTTTATAGTGACATCGTAACAGAAGAGCCTTTCCCTCAACATATACAGCACGCTATGTATTGTACGCCGTCTTGAAGACAAATGTTGTTCGGGCGATATTTATAGTTCTTTGCAATAAATAATACATAGGCTTGTTAAATATGAGTTATATATAACGATAAATATTGTTATAAATATACGGAAGAGCGATTGCTCGAAGCATATTATATATTTATTATTGTATGTATTTCTACTGTCCTCAAAGCTTCATATTTCATTTAAAATACCCTTTCCAAGAGTCTAGCTTCAGTATCACTATAAAAGGAATACCGAAAAATGCAATATAACAGCGGTATGGTAGATTAAACTGGAGAAACTGCTGGGAGGGTTCACCACTGATGAGCCAGGCCCTTCCATTATTTTATAATTGCAGTAAGGGCAGTAGAAAATTAAATTATTTTAAAAAAGAATAATACGCGTCAAAAATAGTTCAAAAATCTTATATTTTATTTACTTACATAGCCTCAACAGGCTTTTTTATTTATACTCTCGTCCATTAAGCCGAAAAGCTGTGCTCGAAAAGCAAACATTTATGCAATTACAGAAGCATCTTCGATATAGTTTCGTTATAATCACCACCAATAATAAACCTTTAAGTACAGATACTATTTAAGCACTAGGAGAGCATATATAATATAATACACCTATCCCCCGATTTGCACGGTACTTGTTTTACACGTTTTCGCTTTTACACGGTTTTCCAAATAATTTTTGTTTTGTTTTTATCGCACTATACTAAATGCTACTGTAATTGAACACATGAGCTGTGTACACATCTCACGAGGAATCCCGAGCTTATGCGCTGACTACATATTTTAACCTGTCAATGCATTTTATTTTTATTTCTGTGTACACCTATCCCCCGATTTAAACGTTTTTGTCAGGAACGTATCTACCGTGTAAATCGGGGGATAGGTGTATATATATATATATAATACAATAGTTCTTCAAATTAAAGATACTTCGTCCAGTAAATCTTTTTAATTGTCTAACGCTTTGCCAAATTGTTCAATTTAAATGTTTGCTCCTGACGAGGACAAAATATTTTGTTGAAATGTTGAGATAATAAAAAGATTTACTGGCTGAAGTATCTTTAATTTGAATAACTATGAATTCCGGCCAGGTAGCCTCTATCTTTACGATTACAATAGTTGTATCGCCGATCTGGTGGATTAAATTGGTGAAATCGTTGAAAAGGTTTACACAACTAATTAACCAAAATTATACAAATCTTTTCAATCTTCAATTCAATAATTATATAACACACGACCTATAAGACTATATAAAACGAAATAGCGTTGAATAACTACAACATTTTATGATGTTTTTGTAAGTGCAGAGTCGAACTGTTTTTCATATATGTAGACATGTGGTGTACTTAGAGTAAAAGCAGTAACTAACTACCCATGATTATCATGGCCAGTACCACAGGTATTAGGGATAAGAAAAAAATATTTTTATATAAAGATAAGTTAATCAATACAAGGATAAGTAATCGATTAGTGAGTTTTGAATCTCACATTTCGATAGAGAAAGATTTCACCAAGACAAGTAATCTATATACCCAGCCGTCTTCTATGCCAAAACGATATAGCGTTGAACAACTTCAACATTCTATGATGTTTAAAGATAATAAATACAAGGATAAGTAATCTATTAGTGTGTTTTGAATCTCACATTTCGATAGAGAAAGATTCGTCTATATACCCAAGCGTCTTCTATGCCGACACGAAATAGCGTGTTAAACAACTTCAACATTTATTAAAGATAATCAATACAAGGATAAGTAATCTATTAGTGTGTTTTGAATCTCAAATTTCGATAGAGAAAGATTCACCCAGTCAATTGCCTATATACCCAAGCGTCTTCTATGCCAAAACGATATAGCGGTAAACAACTTCAACATTCTATGATTTTTAAAGATAAGATAATTGATACAACAACAACAACAACAAAAACCTTTATTAAGACACTATTGTCTTACAAGGGGATTCCCCTAAAAGGTTATATATGTACATGAGTGAGGAGGAAAAGCAATTTAGAGGGGAGGGGGAGCAATCAGCCGTTGTCTGTGGAGTTGAGCACTTCTTCCCTCACATTTTATCAATCGCCTTGAAATATTTAAAATATTTATAAACAAATGTTTTATCCAGCAGGAGAGTAGTAAACATTTTATATACATGTTGTTCATTATAGTGAGTTAGCCCCGAAATTTCGTGAATTTCCAGTCTCTTTTCATGTAGGAATGGGCAATGGAATAGATAATGGACCAAATTGTCTTGGATGCCAACATTGCAGAAGTAGCAATTTAAAGGGTCGCTGTTCCAAAATACCGTGATATCCTCGTGGAAAAATAGCCATAGAATCCTTTGACGGGCTATAAATAGTTTAATTTTCAAAGGGAGGTTTGATAGTAAGTAATCCTCCGATAAGATAATTAATACAAAGATAAGGTAATCGATTAGACAGTTTTGAATCTCAAATTTAGATAGAGAAAGATTCACCCAGTCAATTGTCTATATTGCCAGCCGTCTTCCATGTCACTGGGTCAAGGTCGATGCAGACGCTCCCTCACCTCACCGCCGTCTATTCCTGGATTCTTCCTTTCTTCATTCACTTTACAAACTCTTGCGTCTTTTCTGTATACCACTTCAAGTTACCAAGATATTGCCATACTCTTCATAAGCATTAATATAAATGTATAATTTGTTAATACAGTAGAACTTGGATAATTCGAACTTCTTTAATTCGAAAACCTCTTTAATTCGAATATTTATCTTGGTCCCTAGAATTTCCTATATAAATAATTTAACATCTTTAATTCGAATTTTTGGATAATTCGAATTTTTTTATGGTCCCTTGGGGTTCGAATTATCCAAGTTCGACTGTATTATAATTCCTTCGGTATAATTATAAATAAAAGACGATTTGCTGAAGGAAAAGTTTATTTTTATATAACGGCAATACAAACTTTCGTGTGTAACAGCCCTCCGACAGGAATAACTATGATACTAAAGTTTTTGTAGCTTAGTTATACCTGTCGAAGGGCTGTTGAGATTGAAAGCTTATATTGCCGTTATATATAAAAATAAACTCTTCCATTGGCGAATCGTCTTTTATTTATGATAAATGTATCATACTAATCATTTAGATTCTTTAAAATAAACTTAAAAATAGTAGCTTATATTTGAAATTTACCCAGCAATGGTCGCAGCCTTGCAGAAAATTGACATTCAAAATTTACACATCTAAGATAGGGGACATTGTGACTGCTGTGATAGAGATGTATGGAGACATCTGAGGCTCTTAATTGGACACGACAACAACAACAATACAGTATACACACCCAAGATGGAGAACGACTGCTGTGATAGAGATGTATGGAGACATCTGAGCTTCTTCATTGGACACGACAGCAACAATACAGTATGCACACTCAAGATAGAGAACGACTGCTGTGATAGAGATGTATGGAGACATCTGAGGCTCTTCATTGGACACGACAACAACAATACTGTATACACACCCAAGATAGAGAACGACTGCTGTGATAGAGATGTATGGAGACATCTGAGGCTCTTCATTGAACACGACAACAACAACAATACAGTATACACACCCAAGATAGAGAACGACTGCTGTGATAGAGATGTATGGAGACATCTGAGGCTCTTCATTGGACACGACAACAACTACAGAAAATTGACATGGACCCAGAGCAGCAGATTTACAAACCCAAGATAGAGATCGACTGCTGTGGTAGAGATGTATGGAGACATCTGAGACTCTTCATTGAACACGAAAACAACGACAAAATATTATATTTAAAACGGTAATTTCCGAGGTAAATGAGGTATTCAGACAATAACTCTGAAAGATATTACAGTGTCTTTTATTGAAGACAAACGAGATAACCAAATGTAAACAAATCACCTCTGTTTCCTTCAGAAAAAAAAACAGATGACTTCAAAGTATGAAACTTCCTTAAGTCCATGAGTGTATAAATCAGTTAAATAAATGATCCGTTATCAACAAGATAAATCACAGGATTCTGATATTTAACAATCTCTCTCCAATAAAATTAACATTTCATCTTATAGGAGCGATTTCATAGCCCTTTTCAACTAACCCATCGAGAGATCTGAATATTGTCATAATGATTTCATTAATTTCTGGTTCTCTATCTTGTTGTATGTGAGATTGGTTGTGTTTTCCTATATCATAACTGCGGGTTGGTTGACGAGGGATATAAGCCCTCGAATTTCGATAGCAATGACCTGGGATCGAATCCTGCATTGCACACCTTTTTTTTCCTGAATAAAATATAGCTTCAATGGCCCCATTGTAACTATTGCTGCTATTCCTAGATATACCCTCTTCTACTTGGAGAAGTTGTATAAGACCAAAGGGTCATAATAGGGAATTTTGTTGTTGTTATTTCTATTATTCTTGTATGTACCCTACATTTCTGTGCTTGGAGAATCCGTATAAGACTAAATTGTTTTAATAAAGCTTTTTGTTGTTGTTGTTGCTTCAATGGCCCCTGATTCTTGAAGAAGTCCAACCCTAACTATAAGTGTCAATAAACAAATAAAGCTTCAATAGAAGATAAATCACATGGCAGTGAAAAGAATATCTTCCATTTGTAAATGCAAAATCTTTCGGGAAAGTCACTTTTCTACTGAATCAATATAACAAAGAGTTACAAGTAGTACCTGCAGAAGATCGTCTTGCCGGAAAGAGGCATAAATGAAAGAGACTCCTCTCCCCGTTTTTTCTTCTTCTATTAAACAAATAAGGTGATTTTCCATCGTCTTAAAACGGAGCTATGTCACATTTATTAAGTAAAAGGCATCTCCTTATCGTGCAAATGAGGTACAGCTTGCACCACGCTGATGAGGGCCAACAGCCTGAAACGCGTCCGTGGTTAGCTTTTCTTGATTAATCAAGAATGGGTATTTGACCACAATTCTGGAATAATTAAAAATCAACGAGAATAGTTGATATTTATTCCGATAGATGGCGCAAGCCATCAACAACTTTCAGTTGCACGAAAAGGAGATGCCTTTTACTTAATTTATGTACCTTATCCCAGTACAATATCACATTTGTACTATTTTTTTCATATTATGTCACATTTGTAAGTGAAAAAGTCTAACTGATTTCTACATTTGTAGATATGCAGTTTACTTACAGTAAAAGCAGTCACTAACTACCCACCATGATTATCATGGTTTACACCGTGTACTTGATACAAATAAAAATAATTACATACAGTTGTTATCGACCTTTATCTATCGAAACTAAAGAAAGTGAAAACTTTTTAAAGTAATATACGTATTTTTTTTTACAAGAATGAAAATCAATTATATTTACATACAACAAAAATAATTTTAAAATACAAGGTGGGATCAATAAATAAGGTGAATTATAATTTATTTAAAAAAAATAAGAACGATATTGAAAATTAGGACTTGATTTATTCAAAATAATCACCTTGGCTTTCTATACATAGTCTCCATCGTTCTGGCAACTTGTAAATACCCTCTTTATAGGCACTCTTAGGAAGCGTGTGAAAAAAATCTTGCGCCACTTTCTGGACATCTTCATCCGAGTCAAATCGCTTTCCCTTTAACTCCTTCATTAGTAGTCCAAAAAGGAAATAGTCAGAGGGGGCTAAGTCTGGACTATATGCAGGATGTTCTAAAACTTCAAAACCTAATTTAATTATTGTAGATACAGTTTTACATGATGTATGCGGCCTTGCATTATCATGAAGGAAGAGAACACCTTTACTAAGCTTCCCTCTTCTTTTGTTTCTTATACCGGGCTTTAGCTTATTTACAAGAATGTCACAATAAAGGTCGCTGTTCATACGTTGCATACGTTGTACTTGTAGTACAAGACACCACCACCATTCAAAAAAATAAAATGACAATGTTTTACATTATTGAAAAATTTGAGTATCCAGCATGGGTATCACAATATTAACAGCTTTAGTTTTTTCTATTTTTTATACATTGTGTGAGACACACATTGTGTTTACTTTGAAGAAAACTATATGAATTATGTGTTTTTTGTACATATTTATTCCAATTAAAACACTGATGTGTGAAATAATAAAGAAGAAAGGCCTTCACTATACTAAGGAAAAGGTGAACCATCAGAGAAGAGCGATGTGTGATTCCATTTCAAGGCAAACTTCCTCTCAGAACTCTCTGACCAACCTCAGTCGGAATAATTGAGAGGATCCATCCATACTTGATGCCATTGGTACCTTAGAGATTTATACACTACTTTAGTGAACTCGTTCTTTCCCTCTTTCTAGCAGTCTACTGGTGGCAGAGTCTTTCTTGACCCAATCTAAAACTGTTTTATTATAAATTGTAACAAAGTATTTATTAATTTTATTATTTTTTATTAATAGAGTGGTCATTTTTTTTATGTTTATACTTGCGACTCTGTAAATTTACCTCGTGGCTTATCTTTTGTTTACAATGCATAGTTTGTCCTTCCCTGAAATAAATTGTTGTCTCCTCCTGAAGTTTTTGTCTTCCCTAATTTTCAACATGGCAATATTTTTAAATTTCAATTTAAAGCGCTATGTCCCCCTAGGAACACTTGCGCTATCATACATGTATGCCTTTACATTTGTCTATACAAATACAGTTAAACTTGTCTATAGCGCCCCCTCTAAATAGCGCCTTCCTCTCTCTATAGCGCCCGATTTTAAACATTAAAATGTAAATATTTTACATTAAAAGTGATCTTTCTATAGCACACCCTCTCTATAGCACCCTATTTTAGTGAGTCCCAAGAGGGGGCGCTATAGACAGGTTTAGCTGTATTTACAATAATTTTAGGCCGTGAATAGAATAGTCATATGATATTAACAATGAGAAAAAGAGAGAAAAAAAAAAGAACTGTGTACAAAAGAAAGAAGTGTCTGGCAATATATACAATCAACATAATATAAATTATCAGTTCCTTAAAAGATAATTGTTATTATATAATTTAGAATATTTCTACAAAAGGTATTGAATTCAATCTACATTTCTTTACTGGAAACAAAAATACTTGGATCTATTACTATTAAATTATTGTCGATTCTATAGTCTTGAAAAACAGAGCAATCTAGCAAAAGATGTATTATCTTTATCAAATAATAATAATACTACAAACCTAACAATAATAATACCAACCTTTTAGCAAAGTCGTTTTTCTAATGGATTATTAAAAATATATGTATATGGTATATTAAATTATTATTCATTACGAAAATAAATAAATAAAAACTCATTGTTGTTATTTCCGATGGCCGGCTCAAATCTGTGTACATTATGTAAATAATATTTTGTTTTCCTTTGTTCTACTCTCCTTAAGCCAGACAGTACTTTTACCAAATTATGTCTTTTATATATTCCTTAGTTGAATTAAAGAAACCTCTGATCAAAAATATTTTATTATTCCCACGACTGCAGAAAATATCGTAAAATACTCGTATACCAAAATCAAGCAACAAATAATAATTTTAAATAACAATCAAAATACAACAGAAATCTCTCATTCTTAAATATAATATATCATCATATTTCTAAATATAACATATATATACAAATATTCTCCAAGTTTTGATCTGTTAGTGACCATCATTCATAGCTCATCTAGAGACATTACGATAGCTTTCATGACCCCTTTTAGCCAGCTCAATGCAAATCTACAAACTTGGTGTCAACGACAAAGGAGTCTACAATTTGAATTAATAACATTCCCAGCCTACAATAATGTTATACTCTATAATAATGGGGGAAATTTATAGAGGTTGGTATATTTGGTATATATTAAGATGAAAAAGTAGATACTTTTTTTGATTTATTTCAATTCAAAACGCTATGTCTCCCTAGGGACACTTGCGCTAAATGTACATACAAATATAACAAAGAAAATATTAAACATGGAAAGATACACAGAAAACGACTTTGAAAGATTCAAAAATATTATTTACATATAGAGATATTCTTTGAATTTTATTTACAGTTACATCATTAAATTTGAAAATATATACATATATACACACATATACACGCATACACCTATATATTGTTGACAACCATAAAATATGTCCAATATTTCCTTGAGATCGTTACATCAAAGATCATTTTTCTTAATGAAATTCAAAATATATTTACAAAGCAAATTAAATTTTATATATGTGTCCTTACTTGAAATTAAATCACTAGGGCCTAAAGCTATTAAACCGTTGTTGACTCTGTAATCTTGTTTAAAATAATAATTTATTACAATTTGTTTGTATGATTTCAGATGTTTGACATTTGGAAAACCAACAGAAGCCTGACCAAAAGAGAAGCTTTCCTAGAAATTGGACCTTGAGGAAAACTATGTCTTTCAGGTATTGTACCATATTCCATGTATTTTACAACATAATCCGTAGTTTAACCATAACTTCTTTCTTTTTAAAGTACCTTTATAAATCTAACAAAGCAAAGGACGAAGCAAATCACAATTCTCTAGTTGAAAATTAATATTGAAAATGAATTTAATTACATAAACAATATATAATGCACTGCGGCCCGTGATTGTAAAACAACACTGAAGTTACACCGCATGAGTCTCTTTTCAACGATAAATCAAAATTTATTTCAAGGTGAAATATAGAATATTTCTAACCTTTTTGGATGAAGTATGAAAGGGTGAATTATGAAGAGTAATGATGAACGGAAAAATAAAAGTGTCCAGGGATGGGAATCGAAAGCGGAACATTGTGAGTTCGATTCCCATCCCTGGACACTTTTATTTTTCCGTTCATCATTGCTCTTCATAATTCACCCTTTCATACCTCATCCAAAAAGGTTAGAAATAGTCAATATTTCACTTTGAAATAAATTTTGATTTTTCGTTGAAAAGAGACTCATGCGATGTAACTTCAAGTGTCGTTTTATAAACCAATATGTGTATACAAAAATGTAATGCCTCGATAAAGGTTGGCGTTCAGCCAGCCGAAATATTGGAACATAAATATTTTATTCAATCTAATATATACTTTTTTACTAACTAATATACCAATAGGTGAGTAATAGTTACCTAGAAATTATTTTAAAAAGAAAGAAGGAATAAAATTAAGGTAAAGAATTAATTTTGATTTCGTAAGTTTTCAAGCAAAATTTCTGCTCTTTAACGGACTAATACTTCTATGTACATTTATATACTTACAATAATATTGTACATACAGTGCACCCTCGGTTTACGAGCACCTTGGAGTACGAGCTTTTCGCAGTACGAGCAAAATTTTTTGAAAAATTTACCTCGGATTACGAGTGAAATTTCGCATTACGAGCAACTCGTGATGGTTACCCGTAATCGTGATGGATGAAAATTCACTGGGATCCCTCCCTTCAGATCAGATTCGGGAAATATGTAAAATGTGGGAAACTGTGCAATTGTTCGTAGCAAGAAGAATTGCCCGAGTTTCAATTATTAAAAATAAGAAATTAGTTTCGCACTACGAGCGTTTTGGAGTACGAGCATGGCTCTGGAACGGATTATGCTCGCAAACCGAGGGTCCACTGTAGAAGTATTTACCCATTGAAGAACAGAAATTTTGATTGAAATCTTGCGAAATCAAAATTAAAAGAAATTATTTACTTTAATTTTATTTATTCTTTCTTTTTATTTATTTATTTAACAGTTGGGAGAGACACGCCATATCCACAATTAGGATAATTGCGTGTATATATTACATTATATACAATTAACGCAATTGAACATTAGGAATCATGAAAATTAAACGTTCGATGTCAAATTTTGCTTATAGTAATTAGAAATAGTAGCTTGAAATATGTACAGTCAACACTTTCGCCTTGAAATATACATCCTGCAGAATCTATTAAACTTAATGTATTGGTCTTTATTGCAAACAACTTGTTTTGTATTAGTCAGGTAAAGTTGGTTTTCTTCCCTTAGATCAGAAGTTAATGGACAGTTTATCAGAAGGTGTTCAGGGGTTTGTCTTTCGTTTCCACAAGTGCATGCAAGTGAATCAATTTTGCCAATTCTAAACAAATATGTGTTGAAGTCACCATGTCCATTAAAAATTGAACGTTATAGAAGTTGGGTTGAACATAGGAATTTTTGAAGAATATATACATAGCTAGGGAGTAAATAAATGAGATATTTCTGGATAGATATACAACTATGTGTATATTTGTGTCATTTTTTATAATCAAAGAAATTATAATGAAATAAATAAAGCTTCTAGGGTTAAGTTTCTTGTTCAAAATTTTAAATTTAATCCTGTTGAAGGACTGACAATTCCGAAAGCTTTAAAATAAAAAGTTGAACAAGAAACTTAACCCTGGAAGCTTCATTTATTTTATTATTTTATAAATCAGGGAAGAACGTTTATTTATAACAAATAACAGCAACTTCCAGTTGCACGATAAGGAGAAGCCCTTTTTCTTTATTTATGCACCTTATCCCAATACAAAATCACATTTGTACTATTTTTTCACATTGTGTAGCGTTCTCGCGCAATTCTGGCCTTAACTACCCGTTTCATGATTTTTCAGGATGCCTGAATGACCAGTTTTTTGGTCGTTGAGGTACAGCTTGTACCACGCTGATGAGGGCCAACAGCCCGAAAAGCGTCCGTGGTTAGCTTTTCTTGATTAATAAAGAATGGGTATTTGGCCAATTATGGAAAAATTAAAAAAACAACGGATAGGTGATATTTATTCCCATAGTTGGTGCAAGCCATCACGTTTATAAATCTAACAAGGCAAACGACAAAGCAAATCACAATTCTTTAGTTGAATTAATATTGAAAATGAAATTAATGACATAAATATATAGCTAAGGAGTAAATAAACGAGACATTTCTATATGATATCTATTTTTATTCTTATTATAATCAAAGAAATGATCGTTTCAGCTAAAACCTTTGTTTTCAGATGTGCATTCAACAGATAGTGTTTGAAACTATTTTTGTCTCACTTTCTTTTATGAATAAAACAACTTTCAACTTCCCTTTCTGGGAGAGTTCACCATTGATGATTCAGATCTCCCCCCAATATTTTTTTTATCATTATATTAAGGGCAGTAGTAAATGGTTTTATTTCAAAATATAAGTTCATATACAAGAAGATTCACTGAGGAGGGGAGGGGAAGAGACTTTTTCCTCAGAAATTCTCTTATTTATAATTTCACCAAAGGGATTGGGGGTTGGTGGAAGGATAGTCTAAACCGTTGGTTTTCGACCACTACGACCCGGGTTCGATTCCCGCATTGGGAACTTTTTTATGATAAAAAATGCTTTAATATCTCCAATTCATGCTAAAGTCCAACCCCACCAGCGAGTGCAAGTAATCAAATGGGGCTCTGGTACATTTGTAAGTGCAAAGTCGAACTGCTTTTCACATGTGTAGACATGTGGTGCACTTACAGTAAAAGCAGTCGCCAACTTCTACCCTCCGATGGGATTAAATTATTAACAAAAATAAGTATAAAAGCGCTATAAATAGTTTATATTTCTGAATATAGATGGCGCGCAGATACAACATATTTATTTAAATAGTAAAATTCTTATTATAGAGGGTGGGACTAATGGTTGCTCTTTATCGAGGAAGTCGACGGTTAAAACTGAGCGGCGTGTTGGTATCGCTCGCTATGCTAGAGATGTTTGGATAAAAACTGATTTTATTTGAGAAAGATGTGGACGGATCATTACAAATTAATTTACCAGAACTTACATTAGAGTAATATTGTGTGTGGCGAAGAAATAATTTATTATTTAATTTAATTATCCAACGAAAATATTTGAAACAGATTTAAAATTTTACATTTGCTATATAAATCATCATTTAATTACCTAGCTTGCTTGCTCGATATTCTCTAGCTGTAGATAGTTTGGTTGATAATTGTCGACTGGTCGTGGTGACGTCATCAATAAATACTTTCACATCTCCAGATATACAAAGACTTGATTTTCTACGCTACAATATCCATAACAAACATCAAAGGTTTGTTATAGAATCAATAATTTCTAAGCAAAACAATAGTATAAACCGGAGTATAGTCCTACCAGAAATGTACAAGACAATAGGCACAATTAAAATCCATAATTTACCCATATTCATGTTATGTTGAAAGATTAGTAATATGAGAAGGTACAAGAAGAATGTAGTTTTGGTCTGTCGGTTTTACATATAGGTTTAAAAACTAATAATAGAATAAGTTCAGAAAATAGCTAAATATACAGAGTTAACAGCAATAGAATTATATTATATATTCTTAATACAATATAATGCGGCTTATGATTATAAAACTTCATTTGGAAATTATCCCGCATGTGTTTCTTTTAAACGAAATATAGAAATTTATTTTTAAGGAGAAATAACGATTATTTATAACCTTAGGGATGAAGTATGAAAGGATGACTTGTGAAGAGTAATGATAAACGAACAAATAAAAGTGTTCAGGGATGGGAATCGAACCCACAGTTTTCCGATTACCGGGCAGATGCCATGTCCACTAGGCTATAGGTTTTAGCATATATATATCTAAACTTGTATATAACTTCGGCGTGTTATAATTGGATAGAAGTAGTAGTTCTGGATCTCCGTGTTGAAGGTCATATTAGCCTGAAAGCTCGAGAAATAAAAGAAATGAGAAAAGAAACCGAACCCTGTTGTTGTTTCTTATCCCCTTGTGTAAATATTATACGAATTCCATGAGTTCATGCTTCTCAAGCTGTTTTATGATACGCAGCGGCCTTTCCCAAAGGTCTTGTTTAGACACTTTACATGTTTTTGTCCCTTGGGTAAAGATTACACGAATTCCATGAATTCATGTTCCTCAAGCTGTTTTATGATAAGCAGCGGCCTCTCCCAAAGGTCCTGTTTAGTGCATCTAATGCAAGCCAAAATGTGTTCTGAAGCTGCAGGTGCCAAGCTAAATTTTGGGCAAACCAAACCCTAGATTCCTTATTGATTTTGTCAAAATGTGAAGAAAGCAGAGAAGAATCTTTATTAGAAATATATTTATAGCATATTAGTATGAAAGGATTCAATGTATATGATCACGACAATTTCGATTCGATTCACCTTGAAACGAAATTTATCTTCCTTTAATAACCAATTTAACCTATCGATCCGATGCAAAAAGTTTTAGAAAAGAAGACAAAAGGAAAATTTATACAAGAATCAGATAGTCAAATTAATAAAAATATATTTCCTAACCATGTAACTGGAAGACAACGTAGTCAGCATTCAGTTTCACGACACAAGGAAATGCTATTTTTTCTTATCAAGTTTGAAGTTTCACTTAGTTTATTTTTTTATATTCATAATGCGATATTAATTCTTTTTAAAATACTTATTTTTTTATTAAAGAAAAGGATTTGAATTTCATTCGTCGCTTTGAATTGATTATGTAACCTTTTTTTTATTGCTAGGTGTATTAAATTAATAATCTCAGGTCTTCTTTTTTCAACTAAGATGTATCCTAACGACCTAAAAAGTTTTTGCTTGTTCGAAATTATTTTTTCTATCATGTCTGCTATCATAGTCTATCTGAGGAGATTTTTCATCTCGACATTGATTATTTTTCTATCTTTATTAACAACAATAAAAGTCTTTTAGTATGTGACAGTTAGTCTTATATAGACTCTCTCTTTATCCTTATTCAATCTTATTTATTAATATATACATTTTTATTTAACCTTATATAATCTTATATGAACACGCTGTAATAAAGGAGTTCCATTCTCAATCTCTCTCTCTCTCTCTGTCGAGATCAAGAAGAAAAAAAAGCAAAGGAAAAAAAGTATCAATATATACATTCGTGGACAGAACTTAAGGAAGTTGTATACATGTACATCGGGATTCACACAATAACTCTGAAAGATATTACAGTGAGCTTTATTGAAGACACACGAGATAACCTATATACACTCATGGACAAAACTTAAGGAAGTTGTACCTTTTACCATGTATATCGGGATTCAGACAATAACTATGAAAGATACACTCATGGACAAAACTTAAGGAAGTTGTACCTTTCAGCATGTATATCGGGATTCAGACAATAACTCTGAAAGATATTATAGTGGCCTTTATTAAAGACACACGAGATAACTAAGTGTGTATACACTCATGGTCAAAACTTAAGGAAGTTGTACCATGTATATCGGAATTCAGACAATAACTCTGAAAGATATTACAGTGAGCTTTATTGAAGACACATGAGATAACCAAGTGTGTATACACTCATGGACAAAACCTAAGGAAGTTGTATACATGTATATCGGGATTCAGACAATAACTCTGAAAGATATTACAGTGATCTTTATTGAAGATACACGAGATAACCAAGTGTGAATAAAATTTCCTCTGTCTTCTTCACACACACACAAAAAAAAAAAAAGAATACCGGTGACATCGAACCTTCCTTAGATTTTGTCCATGAGTGTAAATTCAAATACCATCTATCAATAAAATATGATTTTTTTTTGGCATAATTTCGTGTCATCAAATAATATCTCTAAACATAGGTTCCCTAAACGCCCTTAAACTATCTTTCTTATAAAGGTTTGTAACAACAACAACAATTTTTCATTCAAACCTCTGTAGCTTACAGAGATTGAGGGAAAAGAAAATTTGAATCAGATTGGGGGCCTTCACCACCTCCGGAAGGATGTGCCTGACATTGTCAGCTCGACACCTTCCATCTCCACCCCTACAAAGAAGCCGTAGATCTTGTATTTCGCCGCGGTGAGGATGGCATCCCTGTCCAACCCTGCCCCGAAGAGCCAGAGCCATCCGCAGGATGGAGAAGGCCTCTCTGATGAGAGGTCTGATACAACGGCATATAGAGAAACTACCCAATACAATAATGTAGAGCGTTCTGAAGATTAATTTGACTAAACACGCTAAGATGATTTACCACTAATAAGCCTTTCCATTTCCTCTTCCTCAATTTTTATACAGGAATGTAGTAGGATATGAAGACAAAGCCCTCATCAACTAATTGAATAGAGATGGTTAGTAGAGAATCGGTCAAGATTAATAATATATAAGCACTGTAATTATACAGGTAGTCTACCAAAGATACATATTTGTTTGAATTCTATTAGTGACTCAAAAATTGTATTACATACAGTTATGCTCAAAACTGGGCAACTCTGTGCTTCACTTCCATCAATAATTGACAATATGACCCAGAATAAGTATATTGCTACGGCGTTTTATGGTTTCCACAAGTCCATATCTCAGAAGAAGGCCAAGTGACACTCACTCCTCACTTTCTTACTGCTACTCTTTTTGTGTTGTTTTTCTTGCTTCCTTCTTTCTCTTTCTTGTTTTTTTTTTCTTTTTCTTCTGTCTATATCGTTGTTTCCTTTGTCTCACTGCTTTGTTCTTATGCATACCTCTGGTGAATCCTGTATAGGGTCAGTGACCCTAAATAAAGGCTTTTTGTTGTTGTTGTATTGCATACAGAGAAGACAACCTACTTTAAAATATTAATGTTATTTTTACCTATACCAAGAACGCGTAGTACAGTCCATGATAATCATGGTGAGCAGTTAGCGACTGCTTTTACCTGCGCAAGTATACCGCATGTCTACATAAGAAGAAATTCCTTTCATTGATTTGTATTCCTTCTTCTATAATAAAGATTATTGATTTAATTAAAACAAATAACACATTTCATCATATTATTTTCAATTTGAACTATTTTCATATCCATAAATGCGAATCTGAATGAAAAAAACTAAAAACGAACTATTTTAAGTGAAAGATCCCCTTGTTAAAATATGTAAAAATGTAAATCATTCGCAAAATATTTAACAAGCACGGGAGAGTGACTTAAGAACTTTATATTTAGAAGGTGTTTTTCCTTTGTTTGTTTTCTTGCGCGAAGGGAGTGGCAGGAAGCCAAGAGTTGGAATGTTGTAACAACGCAATCTCTGAAACACAACTTCCACCATTTCACACCTCCTTACAACACAAATTGCAACACAAATTATCGTTATAAAAGAAGAAACACAACTTCCACCATTTCACACCTCCTTACAACACAAATTTCAACAGAAATTATCGTTATAAAAGAAGAAACACAACTTCCACCATTTCACACCTCTTCACAACACAAATTGCAACAGAAATTATCGTTGTACAAAAAAGAAACACAACTTCCACCATTTCACACCTCCTTACAACAGAAATTGCAACAGAAATTATCGTTATAAAAGAAGAAACACAACTTCCACCATTTCACACATCCTTACAACACAAATTACAACAGAAATTATCGTTGTACAAAGAAGAAACACAACTTCCACCATTTCACACCTCCTTACAACACAAATTGCAACAGGAATTATCGTTATCAATGAAGAAACACAACTTCCACCATTTCACACCTCCTTACAACACAAATTACAACAGAAATTATCGTTGTACAAAGAAGAAACACAACTTCCACCATTTCACACCTCCTTACAACACAAATTGCAACAGGAATTATCGTTATCAATGAAGAAACACAACTTCCACCATTTCACACCTCCTTACAACACAAATTACAACAGAAATTATCGTTATAAAAGAAGAAACACAACTTCCACCATTTCACACATCCTTACAACACAAATTACAACAGAAATTATCGTTGTACAAAGAAGAAAGACAACTTCCACCATTTCACACCTCCTTGCAACACAAATTGCAACAGGAATTATCGTTATCAATGAAGAAACACAACTTCCACCATTTCACACCTCCTTACAACACAAATTGCAACAGGAATTATCGTTATCAATGAAGAAACACAACCTCCACCATTTCACACCTCCTTACAACACAAATTACAACAGGAATTATCGTTATCAATGAAGAAACACAACTTCCACCATTTCACACCTCTTCACAACACAAATTACAACACAAATTATCGTTATCAATGAAGAAACACAACCTCCACCATTTCACACCTCCTTACAACACAAATTGCAACAGGAATTATCGTTGTACAAAGAAGAAACACAACTTCCACCATTTCACACCTCCTTACAACACAAATTGCAACAGGAATTATCGTTATCAATGAAGAAACACAACCTCCACCATTTCACACCTCCTTACAACACAAATTACAACAGGAATTATCGTTATCAATGAAGAAACACAACTTCCACCATTTCACACCTCTTCACAACACAAATTACAACACAAATTATCGTTATCAATGAAGAAACACAACTTCCACCATTTCACACCTCCTTACAACCCAAATTTCAACATAAATTATCGTTATCAAAGAAGAAACACAACTTCCACCATTTCACACCTCCTTACAACACAAATTGCAACAGGAATTATTGTTATAAAAGAAGAAACACAACTTCCACCATTTCACACCTCCTTACAACACAAATTGCAACAGGAATTATCGTTATAAAAGAAGAAACACAACTTCCACCATTTCACACCTACTTACAAAACAAATTGCAACAGGAATTATTGTTGTACAATGAAGAAACACAACTTCCACCATTTCACACCTCCTTACAACACAAATTTCAACACAAATTATCGTTATAAAAGAAGAAACACAACTTCCACCATTTCACACCTCCTTACAACACAAATTGCAACAGGAATTATTGTTATCAAAGAAGAAACACAACTTCCACCATTTCACACCTCCTTACAACACAAATTACAACAGATATTATTGTTATCAAAGAAAAAACACAAATCGAAGACGGTCACCATTTCCGAACGATGTAGTCGTACGCACAAAACGCGTCCAAGCTCAGGCAGCGAAGGGTAGTTGGCGTGTACAGTCTCGGCCTCGAGCCTGGAACGCAGGAACCGGCTTGCTCTAGCAATGTAGTTTTCGTCTTCAGCGAGGAGAATGGAGAGGCACTTAATATCTTCAACCAGCTCCCGCTCCAGTTTCCCCCATTCTCTCCAAAGATCTCCAGGAGGGATGTCTTCGATCTTCGAAGATAGAGCTTCTTTTTTATAAAAGAACGATGGTACAAGCTGTTGGGCAAAAATATTCATAGAAAAGAAAGAAGGCTGATAATTATAGAAGATTCTTTATTACTTAAAAGGTATATATAAACAATAAGGAAGGACAAGAGATTTTTCTTTGCTTATCCCTAGTACACGTGGTACAGGCCATGATAATCATGGTGGGTAGAAGTAAGCGACTGCTTTTACTGTAAGTGCACCACATGTCTATCTATACATATGAAAAGCAGTTCGACTTTGCACTTACAAATGTGCCAGAGCGTTTGATTACTTGCACTCGCTGGTGGAGTTGGACTTTTGCAAGAATCGGGGGCCACTGGAGCATTTTTTCTAAATCAGGAAAAAGTACCCAATGCGGTAATCAAACCCGGGTCTTAGCGGTCGAGTTTGAAGAGTTTAATATTTGTTTTTGACTCGTGCTTTAGATGTTGTACTAAATTCGAAAAATCACGTGAGAACGCTCTTGTAACCTCAGAACAATTTTTAACGCCTTGCCAAAGACTTTATTTTTATTTACTTCTCCTGACGAGGCAAAAGATTTTTGTTGAAACGTTGAGAAAATAAAAAAAACTCCAATTGGCCGAAGTGTCTATTTTTCATATAAATATGAATGCCGGCCAAACAACCTCTATCTTCAGCATATCATATTAGTATGGCTATCTCAACAAAACGAAAAAATTCGTTATAAATTGTGAATATAAACACTTAGAAAAAGGCAGTAAATCAATCAATCAACTGGGAGTCGGTGGAAGGCTGGTTAAACCGTTTGGTTTTCGACCATTACGACCTGGGTTCGATTCCCACATTGGACACTTTTTTCTGATAAAAAAAAATGCTCCAATGGCCCCCGATTCTTGCAAAAGTCTAACCCCATCAGCGAGTGCAAGTAACCAAACAGGGCTCTGGCACATTTATAAGTGCAAAGTCGAACTGCTTTTTACATGTGTAGACATGTGGTGTACTTACAGTAAAAGCAATCGCTAACTACTCACCATGATTATCATGGTCTTTACCATGTGTACTAGGGATTAGCAAAAGAAAAAAAAAAGAAAAACAATAATATCTACTCAATACATGTCAGTCTTCTAAAGTACACACAACTCTATGTTCTTTCTACTTGTAGAGATCACTTATATTGACAACAAGGCTTCAAGCGAGAGCTATACGAAGATCTATAATAAAAAGAAAACTTTGAAAAATGACTGAGTTTGAAGAATGGGATGGATCAACCTTTATAGGGGGCGTATAATGCCAAGAAAGACGGATAGCCTGTACGTGACACTATGACTGATCTAACGTATTTCATGGCCAGTTTATTTATTGTTGCCACCTTCAATATCTATTATCTTATCTATATAGAGGCTCGATAACTTACTAAATAGCCACTAGAACATTCTTTAAAAACTCTTCTTCCCATATACCTCTATTCTCCATTAATCATCCAGTTTTATATCCAATATTCGAACAAATATTCCAAATGCCATTATAATTTTATTTTTTTGCTTATTCCTAGTACACGTGGTACAAGCCATGCTTTTCATGGTGGGTAGAAGTAGGCGGCTGCTTTTACTGTAAGTATACCACATGTTGTCTACACATGTGAAAATCAGTTCGACTTTGCACTTACAAATGTGTAATGTCCATTATAATTTTACTTTATATAAGTAATTAAAATCATTATCTTTTTTTTAACAGCAAGTGTTTATTTATATATATTATATAGTTAATAGAGAAATACTTTTAGGTGATTTCTAAGAACATGTTTTCTTTTAAACGAATTAGAGAGGTGAAAAGTCTTTGATATCGCCAGTAGTCAGTTTTTTTAAGGAGACGGGCAATTTTGTTCACACTTGGTTATCTCGTGTGTCTTCAATAAAGGTCACTGTAATATCTTTCAGAGTTATTGTCTGAATCCTGATATACATGCTAAAAGGTACAACTTCCTTAAGTTTTGTCCATGAGTGTATATTGGTTATCTCGTGTGTCTTTAATTAGGTCACTGTAATATATTTCAGAATTATTGTCTGAATCCAGATATACACGCAAAAGGGTACAACTTCCTTAAGTTTTATCCATGAGTGTATACATACTTGGTTATCTCGTTTGTGTCTTCAATATAGGTCATTGTAATATCTTTCAGAGTTATTGTCTCAATCCAGATATACACGTTAAAGGGTACAACTTCCTTAAGTTTGGTTCTTGAGTGTATATACCCTTGGTTATCTCGTGTGTCTTCAATAAAGTTCACTGTAATATCTTTCAGGGTTATTGTCTAAATCCCGATATACATGCTAAAAGGTAAAACTTCCTTAAGTTTTGTCCATGAGTGTATATTGGTTATATCGTATGTCTTCAATAAAGGTCACTGTAATATCTTCAGAGTTATTGTCTGAATCCCGATATACATGGTAAAAGGTACAACTTCCTTAAGTTTTGTCCATGAGTGTATATTGGTTATCTCGTATGTCTTCAATAAAGGTCACTGTAATATCTTTCAGAGTTATTGTCTGAATCCCGATATACATGGTAAAAGGTACAACTTCCTTACGTTTTGTTCATGAGTGTACTTTGTGTTCTGTTTATGTATGTAACTAATATTATATTAATCTTTATGTTAGTAATCTGTGTCCAAGTCTAAGCCTTATTACGTATTTACTCGTATATAGACTATGCAATTTTTAGGTCAACAATACTCCAATAAAATTTGTAATAACAATTATATTTGGAAATGTGTTTTTTTATGATGAATATTATCAAATGATATTTTGACACCCCTTACGGTAATGAGGAAAGTTTTTGAGAGGGTTTGATTCATCAGTGGTAAACTCTTTTGACAGTTTCGCTTTACTTGATTAAAGAAGCTTTAGGGGAAACACTTGTCCAGCTAAATAAAACATTTAATATTTTGTAGCGTAATGAATATATAGTCAATTGATTAAAAATCTCCAGGATATCAATTAAATAATGCTACAACTTTCTGGAGATGAGTTTCTTTTAAAAAGAAGCTCACGATGGGTAGAAGTTGGGGACTGCTTTTACTGTAAGTGCACCACATGTCTATACACGTGAAAAGCAGTTCAACTTTGCACTTACAAATGTGGCAGGACCCCGTTTGGTTACTTTCACTCGCTGGTGGGGTTGGACTTTTGAAAGAATTGGGGGCCATTGGAGCATTTTATTTAATTGGAAAAAAGTGCCCAATGCGGGATTCGATCCCGGGTCGTAGAGGTCGTAAACCAACGGTTTAGACTATCCTTCTACCGAATCCTAGAACTTAATATAAAACTGCGTATCCATTAAGAAGACGATCATATTTTCTCCATCGACGTATCAGAAGAAACTCCCCGGTCAATAAAAAAACAGCCGATATTAAAATAAGGCAAAGTTCAAACGAGGTGCCCCGCCCTTGTCATTTGAAGATCTCCAGATTGGAAGGACAGAATATAGGATCCCATCGTCTGTACAGTTTCATCTTGGGGGGCCTAGGTGAGCCAGCTTCTCAGCGCACATCTACAAGCTCATGTTTAACTTCCTTCATATTTCTCACATCTCTAAACTTCAATAAAAAACATTAGTAGAACGACATTTGAAAATTATCTCGCATATGTTTCTCTTGAACGAAAAATCAAAATTTATTTAAAGGAGAAATAACGACCATTTCTAACCGTAGAGATGAAGTATGAAAGGATGAAGTGTGAAGAGTAATGATAAACGGAAAAATAAAAATGTCCAGGGATGGGAATCGAACCCACAGTGTTCCGCTTACCGGGCAGATGACATGTCCACTAGGCTACCCTGGACATATTTTTCCGTTCGTAAATAATACATAAAGTAATTTATAATACAATATAATGCCACTTGTGATTTTAAAACGACATTTGAAAATTATCGCGCATGTGTTTCTCTTTCACAAATGTCGTAGTCTGCAGAAGGTATAAAACATAACCCAATTTCTATGGTGTATTTCAGTTGACAGATAAATACATACCACTAAGGAGCTAAGCCTTCTCAAAATACACTCATGGAAAAAAAATAGGGAATTGGAAAGTCTTTGATGTCGTCTGTTTATTTATTTTTTTTTGTTTAAGGAGTTAAAGGTAATTTTGTTCACACTTGGTTATTTCGTCTATCTTCAATAAAGGTCACTGTAATATCTTTCAGAGTTATTGTCTGAATCCCGATATAAAGCTAAAAGGTAAAACTCCCTTAAGTTTTGACCATATAATATACAGTTACGAGCGTCTTTCCTCATCTCCTAATCAGTCATCTCTCTCTCTCTGTCACCGTTTGCTTTTATTGGTTGGCTACGGTCACGCCACCTTTGCCCCCCCCCCTGCCGGCGACGCGCGCCCGTTGGCTGCCGGCGAGCACGTGACTTCCCTGTGCGCGCGCATGGCGGGCGGTAGGCTATAGTTATTAACTAACATATGCAATTAATTAAGGCGCCAATTTAGAATTGCAACAAATAGTATTTGAATCAAAACATTCAATCGGGTAAAACACAGGCGTTGCCCGGGTCATTCGGCTAGTGAGTGTATATTTCAGACTTATTGTCTGAATCCCGATATACATGCTAAAATGTATAACTCCCTTAAGTTTTGACCATGAGTGTATATTTCAGACTTATTATCTGAATCCCGATATACATGCTGAAAGGTGAAACTTACTTAAGTTTTGTCCATGAATATATACTTATTTAGAGCGCAGTATTTTGAGTATCATAATGTCAGAATGCCATAATTACCATTAATTACTTTTAGATCTATATCTATAGAGAGGCTCTAGTATTTTTCTCTCTCTCTAAAGTACGAGTACTTATTTATTTATTTATTGTTACAAAAGGCACGAAGTCCAAAGGACTATTGTGCTGTGCCAGTATTATTTACATATATATGATTAATTATTTACACGATGGATTAGTAGTGTTTTGTAAATTATTGTACAAATAGTTCTAAACTTAAAAACGTTCTCATAAGATTGAGTATATACACAAAGATAATTTGGAAATGTTTCAAAGTATCTACATACAATTTGATTAGTCAGAGGACAAGTTAAAAGAAGATGCTCTGGTGATTCAACATCTAAGCGGCATTCACATGTTGGATCATTGATAACATTCAGTTTGAATAGGAAACTTAAGAAGGGTCCTTTGCCTGTTAAGAATAAAGTAGTGAATTTATCAGAAGAAATGAAATTTGGGACAGCAAGAGTACTTATGGCTACTATATCATTAGGACCTTCCTCTTCTAAATCATTGAGAAAGGCAAGTATACAATGGTTGCTAAGGTGATTATGATGCAACTTTTAACTTCCAAAATTTTATTTCTAAAAAAGACATTTTACGCAAATATATCCTGGCAGGGTATATCTGGAAACTTTATCTCCCGATTTTATCTTAAGGCGTCAGAGACTAATTAAATTCAAAACAAATTTCCCCGAAGATGTATAAATTTGGTCCTATCACAAGGGGAGATAAAATGTATGATAAGAAACATACCTTATTGAATATAAGCCCCCCTCCCCTCCCATAGTAAATATATGGGACTAGATAAAATATATGATATAAGAGACATTTATTCATTGATTCAAATCCCTGGATATAAATTATTAAAAAACATATAGATGAAAAGAAACTCATCTCCAGAACTTCTCATATAAAAGTCGGTGGACGAGTGGGTAACACCCTCGATTCCCGACAGTCAAGAACCGGGATTGAATCCCGCGTTAAAATTTTGTTTTATATGTGAACTTCACATATTATTCACTGTTTCAAATATCATAAACTAGGTTGCTCTTGTTGAGCGGTACCTAATAAAGTGATTTTGAACCAGAATCTTGTTGAGTTATTTAATTAAGATATACCTTATTGATAAGTAACATACCTTATTGTTTCTAAGCCATAGTAAAAATATAGAAGTATATAAAATGTATAATAAAAAATATTTTATTGAATCTCTCTCTTTTCCACAGTAAAAATATAAGAGTAGACAAAATGTATGATAAGATATACACGTATATATACCTGTATATTGAATCTATTACATAGTGAAAATATAAGAATAGAAAAATCAACAAAATTGTTTAGAATAAATATCCACAATACTAATTTACTATTAAAATCTCAATTTTTAATTCATTTTACGAAATTTTGACTAATCAGGGAGCAAGAAAATACTGCAGGATCATAGAAACGAGATTAACGAAAG
The DNA here is from genome assembly GCA_030710605.1 of Cordylochernes scorpioides. Classification (NCBI taxonomy): domain Eukaryota; kingdom Metazoa; phylum Arthropoda; class Arachnida; order Pseudoscorpiones; family Chernetidae; genus Cordylochernes; species Cordylochernes scorpioides. The sequence continues at coordinate 68,107,438 of CP092882.1, forward strand.
TGAACGCTACGCAGAAAATAGAATTTGTAGAATATTACACACCATGAAACCCATTTATATATTTTGTAACTCCATCCATCCTTTCATTTAAACAGCCATCTGTGGATTGAGGTAATCGGGAGAGCCAGAAATAAGTTTATTGATCAAATTCTGGGATATTCTGGTGAAAGGGAAGACTCCATTCTACCTCTCTATACACCTGCTAGATATATATAAAAATATTATTTTATTTTAAATTATAATTTCATAGATTCAAATACTCTGCTAAATCGATCGCCAGAGGTCACTCTTCCCCTATAAAAACTCGTTGTTGTTTTATCCCAATGGTCGGGGCTCAAAAATCATTCATTTTGGTTAGCAGCCCCGTAAATAAATATATTTTCTCTATCCCAATGGTCGGCTCAAAACCTTTGTACATTTTGTAAATAATATTCTGTTTTTACTTGTTCTACTCGCCTTAAGCCAGGCATTACTTTTATCAAATTGTTTTTATATATTCCTTTAACCCAATTAAATTACTGATCAAAACTATTTTTCATTATCATACTTTCAAGATTTCAACCACGACTGCATTACCATATCATAATCTTCAACATGATCTAAATTCAAGCAGAAAATCTCTCAATATTTTTCTTTATAACATTTATATAGAACCTTGCGGTCCTATACAGCTGTGATAGGGAGAGTTTCCTCGAGGAACACTCGCTTGAAAACAAGATTATTCTCTCTGAATTCTTTAACATTGTCATTGAGCATGTTGGGAACAAGAACTCTGTCATTGACAAGGGCCTGTCTGAACTCAAGGCGGCTTTAAGCTCCAGATAGGATCCAGACGTCCCTTCAGAGAAGGCTCCGTCTGTTGTAAATATTTATCTTTATTTCAAATCTAATTTTTAAACCTCACTTTGATGTTGACTAGATGTTAATAAACTTATTTTAATTGTCAATATAGAACCTTATCATGTGATCTCTTTCTCAGTATATTCTCCCTCTGTTAGTTCGTGTAGGAAAGTTAGAAGATATCGTGATGCATACTGTAAGGTTGTCCTAAAAGTTCGTGTTTTTATTAAAAACGTTGTTTACTTTATTACTTAGCGAATAATATTGTACCAAAGTATTTATTATTTTATTAACAGAGTATCATTTTTATGTACAGTTAAACCTGTCTCTTGGGACTCACCAAAATAGGGTGCTATAGAGAGGAGGTGCTATAGACAGGTCACTTCTAATGTGAATTGCATCGTACTACGTATTTAAAATCGGGCGTTATAGAGAGGGAGGTGCTATTTAGAGGGGGCGCTATAGACAGGTTTAACTGTATACATTTTACTACTCTGTAAACATCCCTCATTGCTTATATATTTTCATCATTCATAGTTGCTTTTTGCCCTAAATAAATTACTGTGTCATCCCGATGTTTGCCTTTCTTAATTTTCCATGTGGTAATACGGTGATACGGTATTATTACGGCGAATACATAATAATAGATAATACAATTATTTTATACATGATGCAAAGACATTATACATAACGGCGAATAATATTGGTATTTCAATTTTTTTTTTGCAAGTTTGTTTTAAGACTTTTAGGACAACCTTGTATTTTCGTCTCTTTTAACCTGGGTAAATTTCCATCTATATTTCAGTCATAGAATTGGTCTATCCACTTTACCAGCTATTCTCATTGACAAAACTAAAAGTTACCTTTTAGCATGTATATCGGGATTCAGACAACAACTCTCAAATTACAGTGACCTTTATTGAAGACACACGAGATAACCAAGTGTGTATACACTCAAAGACAAAACTTAAGGATGTTGTACCTTTTAGCATGTATATCGGGATTCAGACAATAACTCAGAAAAATATTACAGTGACCTTTATTGAAGATACGCGAGATAACCAAGTGTATATACACTAATGGACCAAACGTAAGGAAGTTGTACCTTTTAGCATTTATAACGGGATTGAGACAATAACTCTGAAAGATATTACAGTGACCTTTATTGAAGACACACGAGATAACCAAGTGTGTATACATTCAAAGACAAAACTTAAGGAAGTTGTACCTTATAGCATGTATATCGAGATTCAGACAATAACTCTGAAAGATATTACAGTGACCTTTATTGAAGACATACGAGATAACCAAGTGTGAACAGAATTGCTTCTGTCTCATTCAAATGAAAATAAAACAGACAACAGCAACATCAAAGACTTTCCTCTTCCTTAACTTTTGTTCACGAGTGTATATATGGAAGGATTATTCTGATTTTCTAGTTATACAAAGCACTCATAGACACATTGCTTTGGGATATTTTTGGAGTCACCTTTCAGAACGTTTTAGATTAATGAAAGAAGTCACCTTCTGTTCGTGCAAATGAATATAACTGATCGTTCACTGCCATCTATCGTAAAAATACTAATAATATTAAAAATATATTATTTTTATGTTAAAAATAAAAATGAAATTTCACACACACGCACACACACGGGAGCATCAACGTCATCAACTCGAGCTCGAAAGAAAAAAATGGAGTTGTTGAATATCCCGTTGATAATATTACTCATGGTGGTGATCTTTGTCACAGCTATATGGATGATCCATAGAATCCTGTCGTGTCACATGTTCGTGAGGAAGACCAAAATCACTAAGCCAAATGAACTGAATGAATCGGAGAAAACCAAAATAGATATGAATATCTGTACAACGGAGCAACACCACGATGAAGTATGAACTCTGGCACACACGCACAAACAAGTATTTTGGTTCAGATCTACAAATATGGCAAGGTAATCTATGGGATAATATGAGTGAATGATTGTTGAAAAAAATCTCAAATTAATCCGTCACACAAGCGAAGCACTAACACGCTATTTAATCAATAAACTGTAGTAAGGTAAGATTTTACTGCAGGTTTATGATTGGTTGTTATTCTAGACCTGTTCTTCAAATGAAAGGCTTTCACGCTCTCTATTATTATATACATCTTTCTAACTACAAATACATGGGCTCAGCTGGCCCGGCTGATAGTACCCTGTAAGTGATCCAGGGATACAGGATGAACAGCGTTTGTACTCCATGTTAGGAGCGGCTGCACATGGCGTCTGTTCCTCATGTCAGAGGCGGCCATTTCATATTGGAGCTAAGTCGGCCTGCCACTGAGTAGTGCTCCCAGTCTTAATGACAAAGGCAGACGCATTCTACTTCATCCAATCATGATGGTTGTTAAACAGACACCATCAAGGGTCACAACTTGATACCCTAATATGATTGAGTGGAGATAAGAAAGAAGAAGACAAATACATATTAAAATAGGCATATCCTGACCACTCACAAAAGCATTTAAAATGTTAGAGCGCCATCTATTGAGATAAAAATAAACTAAACGTTGATTTAAATTTTATATTTTAAAACGTTTATATAAACATTTAAGTATATTTTACATAAATTAAATATACACAGAGTTATTTTGTTTAATAGATATTTACTATAATGATTGTGTAAATAATCCATATTTGTCATATTTCTCAACTTGAAAAACTTTTACTTGCTCTTTATAAATTCGATTTTTTTCCTAAATGTCAAATATTTATAATCTATTTTTAAAATTTGAAAATGCTATTTGGCACCCTTCTCTAATGGAAAAACTAAAAATAAACTGAAGTACATTGATTTGCCTTTTTTATTGATTATTGATTCTGCAAAAAGAGTCTTTTCATAACTTCTGAAGAGTTGAGATTTCGAAAAAGCTGATGACAGAAATATTTCTTAATCATATTATCTTCGAAATGATTGTTTCTTTATATTATTTATCCATTGATTTCTTGAGCAAATTTCTTATCTTCATATTATCAAGCGCCGACGAAGAAAAAAAAAACAAACGATTTACAAGGTTGTCCCCAAAAGTTCATAAACACTTGGAAAAAATTTAAATGCCAATATTATTCACCATTATGTATAATGTCTTTGTATTATGTATAAATTAATTGTATTATGTATTATTATGTATTCGCCGTAATAATATTATTCGCCGTTATGTATAATGTCTTTGTATTACGAGGTGTGTTCAGAAAGTATCGCGACTTTTGTGTTTTTTCAAAATTATTTATTTATTCATGAATACCTATTTTGTCCCCTTCAAAGTAATCCCCATGAGATATTATACACTTGTGCCAACGGTTTTTCCAATCTTCAAAGCACTTCAAAAAATCATTTTAAAAAATCTTTTTCAGCTCCTCCTTCGATGCCGTCTTTATCTCGTCAAGCGTAGCGTAACGTCGTCCTTTCATGGGCCTCTTCAGTTTAGGGAACAAGAAAAAGTCACAGGGAAAATATCTGGGGAATACGGTGGCTGCGGCATCATTAGTGTGTTGTTTTTGGCCAAAAAGCCGCGCACAAGCAACGATGTGTGAGCAGGGGCGTTATCGTGGTGCAAAAGCCAATTTTTGTTCTTCCACAAATCCGGGCGTTTCTGGCGGATTGCTTCGCGCAAATTGCGCATAACTTGCAGGGTATATTCCTTATTGACCGTTATACCCTGTGGCAAGAACTCATGATGCACCACGCCCCTGCAATCGAAGAAAACTGTCAGCAAAACTTTCACATTCGACCGAACTTGGTGCGCTTTTTTCGGTCTTGGTTCGTGCGGCAGCTTCCATTGAGATGATTGAGCTTTGGTTTCCACGTCATAACCATAAAACCACGCTTCGTCACCAGTTATGACCCTCTGGAGCAAATTTGGGTTGTCGCGGACAGAGTCCAACATCTTATTAGCAATGTTCATGCGATGCTTGTTTGGTCGCAATTGACCAATTTTGGTACGAATTTTGCGGCGACCCGTCTCATGCCCAAATCATTGATAAAAATCGAATGGCACGAGCTAATCGATATGTTTAGGTCCTCAGCAACTTCTCTAACGATTATTCGACGATTGGCCAATATCAATTTCTCCACTTCATTAATTTTTTCGTCTGTTGTTGAAGTGCTCGGGCGTCCGGCACGCTCTTCGTCGTTCACATCTTCTCGGCCTTCTGAGAACATTTTGTACCACCGATAAACGTTGCTTCGGTCCAAGGTAGCTTCTCCGTATGCCACAGTCAACATTCGGAATGCATCCGCGCACTTAATTTCATTTTTCACACAAAATTTGATACAGGTTCTTTGATCCATTTTTTAATAGGTAAAAATCGAAGACGATCCAAAACACTTTCAAGTGTTCTTCCTACGATGAGAAAATATTGGGATGGCTTGGCTCATCAGTGGTGAATACTCCAAGCGGTTTCGCCAATTTAATCCATCAGTTAACTCTCGATTCTCGACAGCTATGAACCAGGATCGAATCCCGCATTGTACATGTTGTGTCTTTGCATATTTGTTCATTTTGTACAATTTAGAGTTTTAATTTAACGTATTTGTGCTATAAATAGGACATAAGAATAAAGTTTGTCAGCCCAGCCTTAGTAATAGATTATTCTTGTTGCCTTAAACTTCTTCTGCTACTGTAGTTTTTAGCTTGAAAAATGAAGAATATTTGTTTTAAGTATAAGAGTGGTTTCGTGGCCCGGAGCGACATGACAATACACATTGTTTTAATATGTGAATTCACATATTATTCATTGTTGTCTTCTTCTTCTTTCTTATCTCTACACTGGATGAAGTAGAATGCATCTGCCTCTGTAATTAAGACTGGGAGCTCTACTCAGTGGCAGGCCGACTTAGCTCCAAAATATATGGCCGCCTTTGACATGAGGAACAGACGCCTTCTGCAGCCGCTCCGAACATGGAGTACAAACGCTGCTCATCCTGTATCCCTGGATTAGGAGCCCTAACAGGGTACTATCAGCCGGGCCAGCTGAGCCCAGGTTTTTTAGTGAGCTTGTTACTGCTCCCCCTCCTCCTTTTTTCATCCGGGCTTGGGACCGGAAAAGGCGGAGTTTTCATTGTTGTAAATATCATAAGCTATCTTGCTCTTTTTGAGCGGTACCTAATAAAGTGATTTGGAACAAGAACAAGTAGGATATATGCTTGTATATATATATGAGATTTATTCTAAGAGTTGAAGAAAGTCGGTGTCATAGCGGTATACACTCTCGATTCCCGACAGCCATAAACAGGGATCGAATCCCGCATTGTACACTTTGTTTTAACATGTGAATAACCTTGACATATTGCAATGTGGAAAATTAGGGAAGACAAACTGAAGATCGCCGAGAAGATTTTGAAGCCATAGGTGCTGTGATCTATACTTTTAGAGACTGGCTCCCGGATTCCATCGCCGTGTTAAAGCCAAGACTTCTCTCCAAGATGACAATGTCCCTATAGACGATACGACGCAAAGCCGCTATTCACTCCAAAAGAAAAAGGATGCAAAGGTACTAGGGTCAAAGTTCCAAGACTTCGATGGAATCTTTGGCAGAAGCACGTCAGATCCATGTCAGTAACTACAATAATTGATAGCTGTGGGTCACAGCTCTCATAAGCAAGAAGCTATGTAACCAAGTATTATTAATTTTATTTAAATAACAGAGTATTATTTTTATGTTTATATTTTGCTATACTGTAATCTACCCACTTTGCATATCTTTGTTTATCATTCTTAGTTTTGTTTTTGCCTGAAATAAATTGCTGTCTCATCCCAAAGTTGGTCTTCCCTAATTTTCCACGTGGCAATATTATCCATTGTTGTAAATATCATAAACTAGGTTGCTCTTTTTGACCGGTACCTAGTAAAGTTATTTTGTAGAACCCACCAGAGCGTTTAAAAACTCGAATACTGCTTGGGAAATTCTGTTTATATATGCGAATATTTTAGGACAGTAGATATACATATAAGGATAGTAGAAAGTTTGTTCATTTTAATAAATCGTGTTTATTGGTTTTTCGTTCTTATTTTTACTAGCGCGAATGTAGCCAAGATTCACCCTACAGTGTTGAATATAAAAACAGAATCGTGTCCAATACAATATCAGAACTCTAAAACATTGTATGGTATATTCAACTGGTCAAAAGAGGTAGGAGGTTCGTTACTGATGAGTCAGGCACTACCAATATATTATCAGTGGAGTAAGGATGGTAGGAAGTTGTGAAAAAGAAACCTGTGTTAGATTTCATATATATACTCATGTGGACAAATTTTAAAGAGGTTTTACCTTTTACCATGTATATCAAGCTTCAGATAATAACTCTGAAAGATATTACAGTGACCTTTATTGAAGACACACGAGATAACCAAGTGTGTATACACTCATGGACAAAACATTAGGAAGTTGTACCTTTTAGCGTGTATATCAAGCTTCAGATAATAACTCTGAAAGATATTACAGTGACCTTTATTGAAGACACACGAGATAACCAAGTGTGTATACACTCATGGACAAAACATTAGGAAGTTGTACCTTTTAGCATGTATATCAAGCTTCAGACAATAACTCTGAAAAATATTACAGTGACCTTTATTGAAGACACATGAGATAACCAAATGTGTATACACTCAAGGACAAAACATTAGAAAGTTGTACTTTTAGCATGTATATCGGGATTCAGACAATAACTCTGAAAGATATTACAGTGACCTTTATTGAGACATACGAGATAACCAAGTGTGTATACACTCATGGACAAAACATTAGGAAGTTGTACATTTTACCATGTATATCGGGATTCAGACAATAACTCTGAAAGATATTACAATGACCTTTATTGAAGACACATGAGATAACCAAGTGTGTATACACTCATGGACAAAATTTAAGGAAGTTGTACCTTTAGCATGTATATCAGGATTCAGACAATAACTGTGAAAGATATTACAGTGACCTTTATTGAAGACACACGAGATAACCAAGGGTGAACAAAATTGTCTTTGTCTCCTCAAAAATATAGTCGACCAGTGATATAAATTAAGAGTTTTGTCTATTGGTTGAAATGTAAGTGTAATTCTAGAAATTTCCGTGCCACAGATGTCTGTCAGAGGGAATTATTCCTCCTTCTTTAATTCTGAAAGATCCAATTCGCACGAAATTTCTTATAAAAATTTTATTAGAAACGGGAAAAATTTTTTGAATGCCAGAATAAAAAATTGCCACTATTATCTAAACAGATATAATTTGTGATTATCTTTCTGGCCTGAAAGGTTCAGGTTCCTAATATATATTATTGTTTCTCTTTTTATTTTTGATTACTGTTTCTTGTATAATATGTTTATAACTGTTTCTGTTTTAAAAAATGTGAATCGACACAATTATCCCTAGCTGGGATATCGCGTTTTGTGTGTTGAAATAAAAAATATATATAAACAAATATTGATTAAATTTAGAAAGTTTTGTCTATAAATGTAGATATTATTTTTGTATCTTCACTATCTGAGGTAAAGTTCGATGTCAAATTGAATTATTCAACTTGGAATAAATGTTAGAACTCACGAGACTCCAATTCGCCATTTCCCTCGGCACCCTGAGTCACGCAAATTGGTGAAACTGTAAATAAAAATGGGAACTAGTTCCGAATGAATAGAACTCAGAAATAAATGCGTGAAAAATACTCCCAGAAATAATTGTATTGGCAGGAAAAAAAAAAACCTTAAGATTTCCGTGAGACGGTATAATTGTAAGTTTAAGAGAATTCTGAAACAACAAATTGACGTCTCCAATTTCTTTTTTTTTTTACTCCTTGTACACGCTTGTTCGGCGGTACATGTACTAAAATTGGAACGATACAGAGAAGATTAGCATGTCCAGGGTAGCCTAGTGGACATGGCATCTGCCCGGTATGCGGAACACTGTGGGTTCGATTCCCATCCCTGGACACTTTTATTTTTACGTTTATCATTACTCTTCACAATTCATCCTTTCATACCTCATCCCTAAGGTTAGAAATAATCGTAAATTCTCCTTTTCTCCTTTTGTGTAGCTTATACAAGATAAATTGATCATATTAATTTCTACAATGGGTTCTAAACTGAAACACAATATTTATAAACTCCCTAGGCAGAAAATATTGATATAAAATCTTATGTCTATAGTTTGCTTAAATACCATTTCTAAGATTCCATCCTTCTGTGTAGCTTACACAAGACACATTGATCATTTTAATTTCTGCAATGGGTTCTAAAACTGAAAACACATTATTTATAAACTCCCTAGGGAGAAAATATTGATATATAAGATTATATGTCCATAGTTTGTGTCAATACCATTTCTAAGATTCCACCCTTCAGTATAGCATATAAAGTAAGAATGATCCAATACAGTATTAGAGCTCTAAAGAAGCGGTCTGGTAGATTAAATTGGTAAAATCGCTGGAAGGCTTCACCACTGTTGAAACAAGCTCCTCAATATATTTTTCATCAGGTAAGGACAGTAGAAGTTTGATTTATTTTTGAAAACAAACATTCGCATCTTAACGTCTTCATTCGTTAAAATTTTTATACTTTTTATGACCTAATCTTTTTTTTTACCACGTCAGAATTTGATCATTTATAAGTGATATGATTTTGCATGTTAAATATCAGATGCACACACATTTTCAATTATATAAAAGTATTTTTTGTATTATATTGTGGAAAAGAAATAATTTATTATTTAATTTAATATTATTCAATGAAAATATTCAACGGATTATAAAAATATATATTACTCTGTATTTGTAAAAATCATCTTTAAAATATTTCTTTGCTTGTTTGTTCAAGATTCTCTAGCTGCAGATAGTTTTGTTGATAATTGTCGACTAGTCGCCGTGACGTCATCAATAAATACTTTCACATCTCCAGATATACAAAAAGACGTTATATCTAGGCTACAATATTGATTTGAAATATACATACAACGGAATGACAGTGAAATATAAGAAAAAATACCATAGTTTAAGGAAAATTCTATTAGAAAACTTAAAATATATTTATTGAGTTTTCAACCAATCTCTATGACATATATCAATATCTATTTATAGCTGTGTTTTTTTTTATGTTCCATTATTGAGCTGTTAATGACAGATTTCCAATCGGGGTCAATAAAGGTTATGTTCTTATCTGTTATGGTATTTGTCGAATCGTTTTTTATGGTATGTCGAGTTCCTAAGATAGTGGCTCTTTTTTAAGGAATGGTACGCTGTCATGGGTGCGTTTTCTTTTCTTTGTAATAATAGCATATTGCATAAATGGTTGGTTACAGGTAACGATATGTTGTAAGAATGGCTTATTGTACTAATGGTACGTTTTAAAAATAGAATTTTATAGAGACCGTATGTAATAAATGGTAAATAGTTATATGCTGTAAATAGCTCTAAATTTCTGTTCTTATCTGTGATGTTCACTAATATTCATTATAGGGTAATTAAATCGTTAACTAACTGACAAATACGTTAATAATTTCTATTATAATAACTAAAATCATATTAATAATTACTGTAAAAGCTCTCAAACTTGTGTATGCATGCAAATATCCAAGACGGATATCGCGTGCTTTGTAAATGATAATAAATAAGATAAAAAATAAATAGAGACCGTATATGTTGTTACAATTGAATATTACACTAATGGTTCTTTGCAGATGCGGTGCATTGTAGAAATTTTGCGTTTAAAGGATGACTTATGGCAAAAAAAAAGATTCAATTTTCGGATGATTCATTTGTGCACGGATGTTTCGTGTATCAGGATTACTCAATATGAGTATGGTAAGATGGAAGGATGGTCTTTTGAAAAATGATTACAAGGAACTCAGGTGGCGACGTTGATGGAAGGTTAGAAGGAACGTTGTTGGAAGGTTAGAAGTGACGTTGTTGGAAGGTTACAAGGAACGTTGTTGGAAGGTTAGAAGTGACGTTGTTGAAAGGTTACAAGGAACGTTGTTGGAAGGTTACAAGGAACGTTGTTGGAAGGTTAGAAGTGACGTTGTTGGAAGGTTACAAGGAACGTTGTTGGAAGGTTAGAAGTGACGTTGTTGGAAGGTTACAAGGAACGTTGTTGGAAGGTTACAAGGAACGTTGTTGGAAGGTTACAAGGAACGTTGTTGGAAGGTTACAAGGAACGTTGTTGGAAGGTTACAAGGAACGTTGTTGAAAGGTTACAAGGAACGTTGTTGGAAGGTTACAAGGAACGTTGTTGGAAGGTTACAAGGAACGTTGTTGGAAGGTTACAAGGAACGTTGTTGAAAGGTTACAAGGATCGTTGTTGGAAGGTTACAAGGAACGTTGTTGGAAGGTTAAAAGGAACGTTGTTGGAAGGTTACAAGGAACGTTGTTGGAAGGTTAGAAGGAACGTTGTTGGAAGGTTACAAGGATCGTTGTTGGAAGGTTACAAGGAACGTTGTTGGAAGGTTAGAAGTAACGTTGTTGGAAGGTTACAAGGAACGTTGTTGGAAGGTTACAAGGAACGTTGTTCGAAGGTTACAAGGAACGTTGTTGGAAGGTTACAAGGAACGTTGTTGGAAGGTTACAAGGAACGTTGTTGGAAGGTTACAAGGAACGTTGTTGAAAGGTTACAAGGAACGTTGTTGGAAGGTTAGAAGTGACGTTGTTGGAAGGTTACAAGGAACGTTGTTGGAAGGTTACAAGGAACGTTGTTGGAAGGTTACAAGGAACGTTGTTGGAAGGTTAGAAGTGACGTTGTTGGAAGGTTACAAGGAACGTTGTTGGAAGGTTATAAGGAACGTTGTTGGAAGGTTACAAGGAACGTTGTTGGAAGGTTACAAGGAACGTTGTTGGAAGGTTACAAGGAACGTTGTTGGAAGGTTACAAGGAACGTTGTTGGAAGGTTACAAGGAACGTTTTTGGAAGGTTAGAAGGAACGTTGTTGGAAGGTTAGAAGGAACGTTGTTGGAAGGTTACAAGGAACGTTGTTGGAAGGTTACAAGGATCGTTGTTGGAAGGTTACAAGGAACGTTGTTGGAAGGTTAGAAGGAACGTTGTTGGAAGGTTAGAAGTAACGTTGTTGGAAGGTTACAAGGAACGTTGTTGGAAGGTTACAAGGATCGTTGTTGGAAGGTTACAAGGAACGTTGTTGGAAGGTTAGAAGTAACGTTGTTGGAAGGTTACAAGGAACGTTGTTGGAAGGTTAGAAGGAACGTTGTTGGAAGGTTAGAAGTAACGTTGTTGGAAGGTTACAAGGAACGTTGTTGGAAGGTTACAAGGATCGTTGTTGGAAGGTTACAAGGAACGTTGTTGGAAGGTTACAAGGAACGTTGTTGGAAGGTTACAAGGATCGTTGTTGGAAGGTTACAAGGAACGTTGTTCGAAGGTTACAAGGAACGTTGTTGGAAGGTTACAAGGAACGTTGTTGGAAGGTTACAAGGATCGTTGTTGGAAGGTTACAAGCAACGTTGTTGGAAGGTTACAAGGAACGTTGTTCGAAGGTTACAAGGAACGTTGTTGGAAGGTTACAAGGAACGTTGTTGGAAGGTTACAAGGAACGTTGTTGGAAGGTTAGAAGTAACGTTGTTGGAAGGTTACAAGGAACGTTGTTGGAAGGTTACAAGGAACGTTGTTCGAAGGTTACAAGGAACGTTGTTCGAAGGTTACAAGGAACGTTGTTGGAAGGTTACAAGGAACGTTGTTGGAAGGTTACAAGGAACGTTGTTGAAAGGTTACAAGGAACGTTGTTGGAAGGTTAGAAGTGACGTTGTTGGAAGGTTACAAGGAACGTTGTTGGAAGGTTACAAGGAACGTTGTTGGAAGGTTACAAGGAACGTTGTTGGAAGGTTAGAAGTGACGTTGTTGGAAGGTTACAAGGAACGTTGTTGGAAGGTTATAAGGAACGTTGTTGGAAGGTTACAAGGAACGTTGTTGGAAGGTTACAAGGAACGTTGTTGGAAGGTTACAAGGAACGTTGTTGGAAGGTTACAAGGAACGTTGTTGGAAGGTTACAAGGAACGTTGTTGGAAGGTTAGAAGGAACGTTGTTGGAAGGTTAGAAGGAACGTTGTTGGAAGGTTACAAGGAACGTTGTTGGAAGGTTACAAGGATCGTTGTTGGAAGGTTACAAGGAACGTTGTTGGAAGGTTAGAAGGAACGTTGTTGGAAGGTTACAAGGAACGTTGTTGGAAGGTTACAAGGAACGTTGTTGGAAGGTTACAAGGATCGTTGTTGGAAGGTTACAAGGAACGTTGTTGGAAGGTTAGAAGGATCGTTGTTGGAAGGTTACAAGGAACGTTGTTGGAAGGTTACAAGGAACGTTGTTGGAAGGTTACAAGGAATGTTGTTGGAATGTTACAAGGAACGTTGTTGGAAGGTTACAAGGAACGTTGTTGGAAGGTTACAAGGATCGTTGTTGGAAGGTTACAAGGAACGTTGTTGGAAGGTTACAAGGAACGTTGTTGGAAGGTTACAAGGAACGTTGTTGGAAGGTTACAAGGAACGTTGTTGGAAGGTTACAAGGAATGTTGTTGGAAGGTTACAAGGAACGTTGTTGAAAGGTTACAAGGAACGTTGTTGGAAGGTTACAAGGAACGTTGTTGGAAGGTTACAAAGAACGTTGTTGAAAGGTTACAAGGAACGTCGTTGGAAGGTTTGGAAGGTTACAAGGAACGTTGTTGGAAGGTTACAAGGAACGACGACGTAGGTGAGAGAACGCCGATCAATACCCAGCTGCAGTTCCCCCTCGGCGCGGGTGTATAGCTTTATTGATCTGCTTCAATTTATTTGCTTTCATAAATTATGTCAGTCTAACCCCGCCGTTCATTGTTTTCCAAGCAGAGTCACACTCTTCGAACATTATAATCTCTATATTATTTGAATAAAAAAATTCATCCAGAGTTTCTAATACAATTATAGTGTTAATACAATATAATGCCGCTTATGATTGTAGAACGACGTTTGAAAATTATCTCGCATGTGTTTCTTCTGAACGAATAATCGAAATTTATTTCCTGGGCAATTTTATTTTTCCGTTTATCATTACTTTACACAATTCATCCTTTCATACTTCATCCTTAAGGTTAGAAATAATCGTTATTTTTCCATTCAATGAATTTCAATTTTCGTTCAAAAGAAACACATGCGGGATAATTTTCAAATGTCGTTCTACAATTATTGTTAGCTAACAATAACCCCCCCCTGGTGAAGGACGTCAAAGCCCTTAAGGTTGAGATCCCAAAATATTTATACAAGGAACCTTTCCCTGAATAATTTTCTACCCAAATGACAGATTCACACTCTAGGTTTTTTCAAATTATTTCAGTTATTTAATAAGAGCAGCGTTAAAGATTTGATCGAAAAACAATCGAACATCAAACACAACGTCTGAAAGGGAAACACTTTAAACTGTTTTGGCTCTATTTACTTGGCTCAATGTAATATTCAAAATATCTCTTCAGTTACTTGTTATTCAAACTATATACATGACTTTTCTAGAATCCAATATTACATAGATACCTGTACAAAGATAGATTCTATATTTCGGGAAACTTAGATTTATAGATTACAATTACAATTATTTTATTTCCAAAGCGCTATATCCCGCAAGGGATACTTGCGCCAAACAAGGAGAAAAGTTTATTTATATAAGTTATTTACATTATTCAATGCATGAAAACATTAGAGATCCAGATTTTGTAGAAAGTTTAGAATGTATTTACAAAATGTGAATTGAACTTTGAATATGATTTTTTATCGGATATCAAATCGTTAAGTTCACAAACATTTAGTTCATTCTTCATTCTATAATCTTGAAATGCTGGGCACTCGATCAGTAGATGTCTTGAGGTTTGTTCCTCAATACCACAAAAGCAACTTGAATCCTCCACTGCCTTTATTTTATTTTAAAAAAAGTTTTATAGATCGTACTTATTTTTATTGACGCCGCGTTCTGATTATAATCTGAACAATTTATACGCGTTAAAAAGCCTTTTATATATCAACTCTAATTAATTTTAGATAGCTTTCCATTTATTTCGAGGAATTCATTTCGTAAATCCACAATGATATGTTGTTTACTACGAAAATTAAACTAAATCTCGTTTCCCAATATAAATATTATAAATGTTTTCGTAGGCTAAGTCAAAACTATTCTATATCAAAAATAAAAATGACCAGGAGTACATGTGCTTTACAGAAGGCAGAACGCCATCTGGTGGAACAGAAATCAACTGATCATTGATTTAGCCTGTTCCCTGATATTTGGCCAACCTAATTTCTTGATAAATCAAGAAAAGCCATCCACGAACGCGTTTCGCGCTTTTTGGCGTTCGTCAGCGTGGAGTAGTCTGTACCACTGTGACCAAAAAGATTTTTTTTTTTGGTCCCAGAGGCTTCTTGGAAAACCAAGAAATAGGTATTTAAGGTCAAACTTGCGTAAATACGCTTCTATATGTAGCAAAAAAAAATCATCTAACCCGATTTTTTTTTGCATATAAGATCAATATCTATTCTCATATACTATATATATTATATAATCTAAAACCCCAAATATTTCTATATTTTAAAAAATATATATTTTATTTTATTCATTGATAATTTTACTTTGTTATCATCGTTTTTAGAAAGACTTTCAGTTTAGTTGTATAGTTTTGTTGTATAAATATGCGTAGTTAACATATCTATCCTTTTATATCACTAATATAGAATTAACTTTATAAATTCTATATAATGTGAAAATAACTAATGTGTAATATTTCCTCAAGTAATTGAAAATAAAAGCTACTTGACGGTAAATAATTATCTTTTTTTTTATCACGACTGCACCTCAACCCTTTATCTTATCGATCCTTTGTCTTATCAACCCTTTATCAACAACAACAAATTTATTCATAACATATATGTGATAAGATCCTGTCGACTTTTCTGTGATAAGATCCTGTCGACTCTTCTGAGATAAGATCCTGTCGACTTTCAATGTGGCAAATATAATAATAATGTGGGGAAAGAGAAATAATCACACTACAAATTGGAAGAGAAAGGACCCAGGCAACCAGAGAGAGATCGAGATGGCGGACCCGGCTGTCGTCGGGCGCCCGCTCGCGTCGAACACAATCACCCAACTGTGTCCAAAGTCCCGAGGTGTTGAGTGACGGACCCCAGGAGCCCCTTTGGAATGTCGTGATGTCTGATGTGACACCCTTTAGCTGCCCATCTCTCTCTTGGTTGGCTGTAGGTTTGTTTTATTATTCCAGGAAGAGTATATATTATGACATATATATATATATATTGAATCGCGAAGGTATATATATATATATATGGAATACAATAATTTCTATATAAAAAGGTGTGCTATATTGATCCTTATGATGTAATGAAGAAATTATGTTGCGGTGAAGTGTGTCTGTGTTTACTATAGAACACCTGAAATTTACCAAGATAGGTTCTCGCAAAATATAACGACGAGATTAAGAGTAGTATCTTATAATCTGTGCCTTTAATTGTAGTTATATTTTGCTATTATTATTCGAAGAGTTCATGTTAGTCAGCCCAAGATAGGTTTTGCAATCATTTATGAAATACTTTTGAATTAAGAAACAGATAAAAAGACACAAATGACGTAGGTCTAGTTTGCCAATGGAATTCTTCCTGTATTGACCGCAGAATGACGCTAACGTAACGCCTGAGACATGGACCATCCTCATTCGAACAGAGCACAGCATTCATAGCCTGAGATTTCTTCAATAAAATTTGTGATGTATTACATAAAGTATTTTATCACGCCATCTATACTTAGAAAGATAAACTATTTAGTTCGCTTGGAGAGTTAACCACTCGCTCTCCATATTTGCCTCATTCTAACAAATAAACCACACACACACAAAGCTTTATTAAGACCAGCGGTCATATACAGATCCACCACAGGAAGCAATAATAGATGGAGCTCCTATACTCCAGGCAGTGCAGCACCCAACAACAGCCTCCTGGTCCGACGTTATAACAGAATACACACACACAGCTATATTAAAACTATAGGTCTTATACAGATTCACCACAGGAAGAAAGCATAGATAGAGTTCCTATTTTCCAGGCAGCACAGAACCCAACAACAGCCTCCTGGTCCGACGTTATAACAGAATACACACACAGATTTATTAAGACCACCGGTCTTATACAGATTCACCACAGGAAGAAATAATAGATGGAGCTCCTATACTCCAGGCAGCGTAGAACTCAACAACAGCCTCCTGGTCCGACGCATGTCCAATGACCACACGTTCCTTTGTGCAAACGTCATGGTTTAACAAATAAAACCATTAAACATTATTTTTACTTTTTTAATAAAACAGAAATCTACTGTCCTTACTATGATAAACAATATTTATATACAATTCATTCGTTCTAAATACCCATCTCCATATGTTGTTGTTGTCGTGTCCAAAGAAGAGTCTCAGATGTATCCATGCATCTCCATCACATCAGCAGCAATATCCACTATCTTGCTCTTCATTGGAAAATGGGTGCCGTTGCCACGTTAGTCACCTTGGAAACGAACCAGAATTTGGTCGAATATTCCAAGGGTCCAGGGGGGACCACAGGGAGGTGTGGTCGGACTTCTCCCCCCATTTCCATATGGTACTTGAATATTATAATTCCGATTCTTTCTTTCAGTTTGCATATAAACAGAAGAGTCCAATACAGTATTAGATCTCTTAAACTGATCTCTGGTAGCTTGAATTAACGAAATCGCTGGAAAGCTTCACTACTGATGAACCAAGCATTCTCATTATTTTTCATATAAATAGAAACAGTAGAAAATGTGTTTATATGGGAAAAAGAAACATGCGCCAAACATATAAGAACTTATAGAGCATGTAACAACTGTTCTGGTGTGGAACTAACACCTACTCACATATTCTCATGCCCTGCAATAACCGCAGCCTTGCAGAAAATTGACTTAGACCCAGAGCAGCAGCTTTACACACCCAAGATAGTGGATATTGCTGCTGCTGTGATAGAGATGCATGGAGACATCTGAGACTCTTCATTGGAAATGACAACAACAACAATACAGTATACACACCCAAGATAGTGGACATTGCTGCTGCTGTGATAGAGATGCATGGAGACATCTAAGGCTCTTCTTTGGACACGACAACAACAACAACAAACATGCGCCCCTAATAGTTTTATTTATTTTTAATAGATAAAACGCGTTATTATATTTTATTTATTTTTAACATTGCAGTATGGATAGTAGATAATTGTTATATTTAAAAAAGAAATATTTTATTGAGAAAAGCTTACAAATGTAGATAAAGAGCATTATCACTTGGAATGTTTGACCTTCCTTGGGCCGATACTTGCGCCACAATTCGACCTCTGCTCCTTGGACGTCTCAGAACTTCCCCTTCCTCTCTACTTAAGGTTAAATATTGGAGATCCAATCTTGTTTCTCGTATCTTTCTATTTGACTAACTCTTCTATACTGACTGACATACCAGAATTACAAGGTTGTCCCAAAAATTCGTGAACACTTGCAAAATATTGAAATACCAATATTATTCGCTGTTATGTATAATGTCTTTGTATTATGTATTATTATGTATTCGCCATAATAATTACATTCGCCAAGTAATAAGAAAAACGTTTTAAGAAAAGCACGAACTTTTGGGACACAACCTTATATACATATGAACACACGAACTTTTCCTACAGCTTCATGTTGGTCAATAAGTAGCCTGTTCATTATGAAAATGTAATTCTATTCACAATCAAATTATTTTTTTTTCAACATAGCCTTTTAGGGGTATATACACTTCTTCCGAAAAGTCCCTGCTAACCCTTCTAAAAACAGGAATTGTCGAGGTTTACGAAGTACACTCATGGACAAATATTAAGGAAGTGAAAAGTCTTAAATGTCTTCCATGTCTTTTTTTTTGAAGGATACAGAGGCAATTTTTTCACACTTGGTTATCTTGTTTATTCAATAAATGTCACTGTAATATATTTCAGAGTTATTGTCTGAATACCGATATACATACTAAAAGATACAACTTCCTTAAGTTTTGTCCATGAGTGTACGCCTCCCTCTCAGCAATCTCTCCTTATTTGAGCCAAAATTTACATTGATATATAAAAATAAAGTTCACCTCTCCCGTCAGAATAGACGTCAATACTAAACACCATCTATTGACCGTCACTGCTGGTGTTGTAACTTTGTCACCTACCCGAGTCCGATAGTTTGCAGCAACAGTCAATAGATGACGTCTAGTTTTGACATCTATTTTGACAGGAGAGGTGACCTTTATTTTTAAAGATCACTATCCTCCGGGAAAACCTCCATCAAAATTCACTTTACTGTCTGCCATTTATTCATATTTGAGAACAAGTAGAAATCACAAATGGCGCCAGATCGGGTGAATATGGAGGATATGGTAGTAATTCATAGCGTAATTTACGGATTTTGGATGCTATAACTCCGGATAAATGATCTAGTGCGTTTTCCTGGCACAAATTGTACTTTTCTTCACCAAATGGAGCAGCGCTTCCTTCAATTTCTTTTTCTCTTATCAGAATACTTATCTTCGATCCAAAATACCGTCTTTTACATATAAGATATAACTGAATATAAATTGTACATAATAGAAATAGATTTATTTATAATATTGTGAAATATTCGTAAATCTTATTAGTATTTTTATATTTATTTTTGTTTTATAATTTTTCATTATATATATGTTATGATTTATTTTGTGTTTTATTGTTGAAAAAGGTAGGGAATTTAAGGTGCAGTCGTGAAAAATAGGAAAGATAGTTATTTACCTTTCAATAAGTTTTTTATTTTGAATTAATTGAAGTAAATTACACATAAAATTATTTTTCACAGTAATATAGAACTTATAAAATGAATTCCATAATCGTGAATTAAAAAAAATAGGTAGGTTCAACTATACATATTCACAACAATATTCAGAGTGGTATATTCTAAAATCTATGGTCAAAAAATGTAAAACATTCAATGAGTATAATAAAATATGTTTTAAAAAAATAAAATAATTGCATTTTAGAATATATAATATATATATATTAGAATTTATTTAAAAGATAATAGTCGTTTGTGAGTTAAATATTTGTTTTTTTTTTGACTCGTACTTTAGATGTTGTACACAATTTGAAATACCCTTGCAGCCTTAGAATATTTTTTAACGCCTTGCCAAATGTTTTAAATTTTGTTCGCTCCTGACGAGGACAAAAGAATTTTGTCGAAACGTCGAGATAATAAAAAGATTTACTGGCCGAAGTATCTTTTTAATTTGAAGAAATATAATTAAATAGTTTAAATAGAAATCTAGAAAATCTACCGAATATTTGGGAAAAGTAAATTCATTACATTTTCACAAATTCTGGTAAACAGCACAGACAATAGCCTCAACACAAATGAGGGAACCAACTTGAAGAAAGAGGTTTCAATGTTACTATTCATTTTTCTGTAGATAAATGTTATGTTTACTTCTTGTCAAACTACGTTTGGTAAGTTTTACCACAAATGTTTCTTTTGAACGAAAATTCGTAATTTATTTTAAGGACAAATAACGACTATTTCTATCCTTAGGAATGAAGTATGAAAGGATGAATTATGAAGAGTAATGATGAACGGAGAAATAAAAGTATCCAGGGATGGGAATCGAACCCACAGTATTCCACTTACCGGGCAGATGCCATGTCGACTAGGCTACCCTGGACATATTTTTGTTATTATTTATTTTATTTTTCCGTTTATCATTACTCTCCACAATTCATTCTTTCATACTTCATCTCTAAGGATAGAAATAGTCTTTATTTCTCCTTAAAATAAATTACGATATTTCGTTCAAAAGTAACTTGTCAAACTTCGTTTTACAATCATAAGCTGCATTATATTGTATTATGTTTACTTCTGTTTAACCATCTAGGAAAATCCTGTATGGGATGAGTATCCTTAATAAAGGATTTGTTGTTATATATATTTAATTATTATTATGTATTATCATGATATCTATTATAAGAAATTTTAACTATTAACGCCTCTGAAACTAAATAGAACGATTTTAAAATAATATTTTGAATATATGATAATATCCTCGACCCAGAAATTATATCTAAAACTCTCTACTTCCCAAAATCCAGTTATACAAGAATTGTTCCAATTTGATGGAGACCTCAATCCAAGACATAAAAGACCTGGACTTCACTCTACCTGAACTGTGACCTTCCAGTCAGTTCTGAAGGCCATTTTTTAGAAATTCTTGATGCCTAACATCCACGACAAAGTGACTCGTGAGCTTTATGCTCGAATGGTACACTCTAAATTTGAGAGGAAATAAATAAATAAATAATATGAGTGACACTAGAAACTAATTACGTTAAAGAATGAAATAATAATGTCTATGAGTTTTCTGTATCCAGAGATATAACAAGGAACATTGAGTTCACCATGTAACAACATTCCATAAAGCTGTAGTGTTGGAATTGAATGTCAAAGTGAAGTTATATCAACTAGCCTGGCTGGAGTTATCAACAGAGATCAAACAGACAGTTGGCCTTGCTGTATGGGACGAGAATTCTTAATAAAGGCTTTTTGTTCTTTTTGTTGTTGTAAATATATAAATATTATATTTCAAAAATATTCTAAAATATCAGTGACACTAGAAACTGAATACATCAAATAATGAAATAATAATGTCTATGAGTTTGCTGTGTCCAGAGATATAACAGAACACATTAAGTTTCACCTTGTAACAACATTCCATAAAGCTGTAGTGTTGGAATTGAATGTCAAGGTGAAGTTATATCAACTAGCCTGGCTGGAGTTATAAAACAGATAGTTGGCCTTGCTGTAAGGAACGGGAATTCTTAATAAAGCCTTTTTTGTGCTTTTTGTTGTTGTAAATATTTGAATATTATATTTTAAAAATATGATAAAACCTCAGTGACACTAGAAACCAAACACGTCAATGAATAAAATAATAATGTTTATGAGTTTTCTGTATCTAGAGATATAACAAGGAACATTGAATTTCACCAGATAACAACATACCATAAAGCTGCAATGTTGGTGAAGCAAGAAAATGATTATTCTTTGAGTGTGAAAGCTTGTAAAAAATAGGAACTTACCCTCTACCATTGATTCGTTTATTTTTCTTTGTCGTCTGCTTTTACACAAGTTGAATGTGGTTAGAACGATATATGTAAATTAGATGATTCTTTTGTTGCCTTAAATACGAGGTAATTAACTCTCTCTATATCTAAAAATGTTTAAGGTTTAATAACTTATTTTTTATAAATCTGAGAGTTGTCTTCAAAAACGATCCAAAAGTTGGAATAGAATATCAAAGTAAAGTTGTATCAACTAGCCTGGCTAGAGTTATCAAGTAGACAGTTGTCTGTTCTAAGAGACATTTTACCTCATGGGACAATAGTGGCAAATATAACTTAAGAATGACCTTTGTCCGGTCGAGTCACTAGATGATGCCATTCTGGCTTGGTGACAGCTGGCAGATTGTCCTACTGAATGTCAGTAATTGGATTGTTAACTGCTGTAGACATTTGTATAACATCGAGTGACAATTATTTGATCCAATACATCTACTGGCTACCTCTGTAAAATTTGATTGCCGGGGATCTACTGGCTACCTCTGTAAAGTTTGATTACCGGGAATTTATAAGCGAGTATCGCTTGAAACCTGGCGTTTTTTTTTATAAAAAGAAACTCATTGTGGGAAAATATTTTGTAATTTTAAAAATATTTTCACAATTTTATCATGAAAAAAGATATATCATTGTAAACGGCCACTATAGATTGATGACATAGCGACCTTCCAGCCGTTCCGAAGATGACTTTACCGATGACACTGTTTATAATACATTTATAAAATATATAACCTATACAAGTATCAGAGTCATCAACAATCAATTCTGTCATCGTTTGCTTTTGTGAATGGAATAAATACCCAAATATGGCCATTTCTTATAAGCATCGGTGGTTCAGTGGTAGAATGCTCGCCTGCCACGCGGGCGGCCTGGGTTCGAATCCCGGCCGATGCATTTTTTTTTTTTACAATTTTTAAAACTCATTTAAATTATAATATAATAATATATATATAATATATATAAATGTGTGTCTGTCTGTACTAGATAGATTCATAAACCATACATCTGTGGTGGTTAAGCAATGACACTCCACATAAATAATTTCTTTATAATATCAAGTCTTTTTATTACAATCACTATGGCTACACCTCGCTATGGCTATTTTGTTCAGGCAACTAAAAGAATGAGAAGAAGACTAATAATTCAATCAAATAGGAAAAAATATATATATATAAATTAGATAATAAAAATTTTGCATATTTGCAACAAACAAATACGAATTTTTGAAAGCAAATAAAATTTACATAAAATATAGAAATACAAAACAATAATATTTACATGTCCCCTACACATCCATTCACAGTGAAAATTTTCTAAAATCGTTTTAATAAATGTTCGTTAGGCAAACATTTACTAGGATAAAAACCCGGCGAAGTCCGGTACATTCGCTAGTAGAAGAATAAACACAAATCGGCAAAAAGAGATTCTTTTATATGGGGACGATCATACAAGTTTCGTGCAAGATTCTCTTCTAGATGCCCGAAAGCTTGTACCATTGTCCTCTTATAAAAGAATCTCTTCTCCCTGACTTTTGTTTATTCTATAACGAAAAGGAAGATTATCCTTGTAATAATCCTAAATGTATTGGATTTCAATGATCGCGAGGCTAACGGATGCATTTTGACTAGTATAGAAAAAAAGATGAAGATATCATTACTTTTGACTAAAAAGGAATTTCAGTAGCATTTGTACAAGTTATTTATCAGTTTCTAATTATTGGTTGATTTATATCGTTTAAAATACATTGTTGTGATATCAATATTATTGCATATTGATATATTGATGGTTATAATAATGGTCAAGCTTATGTAGTAAGCTTTCATACTAACAGATACTAAGGCAACCCACTGTATTCATTATCAAGCTCTATTTATTGGTTGATTTATATCGGTTTAAAATACATTGTTGTGATATCAATATTGTTGCATATTGATATATTGTAGGTTATAATACTCGTCAAACTTATGTAGTAAGCTTTCATACTAATAGATACTAAGGTGATCCACTGTATTCATTATCAAGGTGAAATGTACTATACCTAAGTCTAATTCTTGTTTTTTTAAAACCATAAGAAAATATATAATAAAGAATGTATTGAAATATATTGACAAGATATATCGGCCAAGTCTCAGTATGTTTCACACTCATGGAAAAAACTTGAGGAGGTTGTACCTTAAGTGTAAAGTCTTTGCTGTTACCGGACCTCTGCTTTTATTTTAAAGGAGATAGAGGCAAATTTATTCACACTTGGTTATCTCGCGTGTCTTCAATAAAAGTCACTGTAATATCTTTCACAGTTATTGTTTAAATAAAGATATACATGCTGAAAAGTACAACTTCCTTAAGTTTTTTCCATGAGGTGTAGTCTTCAGTAAAAGTTACTGTGTATCAAATAAATTTCAGAGTTATTGTCTGAATCCCGTTATACATGTTAAAAGATACAACTTCCCTAAGTTTTGTCCATGAAGTGTAGTCTTCAATAAAAGTCACTGTATATAAAATAACTTTCAGAGTTATTGTAAAAATCTCGATATATATGTTAAAAGATCCAACTTGCTTAAGTTTTGTCCATGAAGTGTAGTCTTCAATAAAAGTCACTGTATATAAAATAACTTTCAGAGTTATTGTCTAAATCCCGATATACATTCTAAAAGATACGACTTCCTTAAGAACTGTCTATGAGTGTATACACACTTGGTTATCTCGTGTGTCTTCAATAGAGGTCACTGTAATATATTTCAGAGTTATTGTCTGAATTCCGATATGCATGTTAAAAGGTACAACTTCCTTAAGTACTGTTCATGAGTGTAGTTTATAAATCATGTTGTATAGGTGATGAGTTGCATCCAATCTCCCAGCTAGATGCGGCTGACAGATAATTTAGGAGTGGGAGAGCTACTCCCTCTCTCTCTATCTATTTGTCTTCCCTCTAGAATTAATAAGGATCCAGTAATTGCCTTGCGCCTTATTCCAATTAATCGGATGTAATTAAAGATAGTTTATTTGGCGCTTACTCTCAATATATTTCTTTGGTTCTTTTAATAGATTTTTTTGTATTTATTCTTTACAATTCTTTTTGTTTTCTAATTCTGAACATTTGTTATTACCTTTTATTGGTGATAAAGATACGGTAATTTGTTTAAATATTATGGTATTGTCTACACACCGATATATCTGTGTGAATAACTATGTAAATAGGGATTATATGTAAATTAATATTGTTTCGACATTGTTGTAAAGACAACTTTACACTATAATAAAATATAATGTGGCTTATGATTGTAGAACGAAATTTGAAAATTTTACCGCAAATGTTTCTTTTAAACGAAAAATCGAAATTTATTTTAAGGAGAAATAACGATTATTTCTATTCTTAGGAATGAAGTATGAAAGGATGAATTGTGAATATTCATTACATCATCCCTAAGATTAGAAATAATCGTTATTTCTCCTTGGAATAAATTTACGATTTTTCGTTCAAAAGAAACATTTGCGATATAATTTTCAAATTTCGATATACAACTTTACACACAATTTATTCCTTACAAGGTTTCTGTACAGTACAGTTCTATCTTAGATCTACAGCCTTTCAATTCTACAATATATACTCATGGATTCAAGAAAGTGGATAGTACTTTTAATGTCACCGGTTGTCTGCCTTTTTTTAAGGAATAGAGGCAATTTTGTCAACATTAGGTTATTTCGTCTGTCTTCAATAAAGGTCACTGTAATATCTTTCAGAGTTATTGTCTGTATCCCGATATACATGGTAAAAGGTACAACTTCCTTAATTTTTTTCCATGAATGTATCTTTCAAAGTTATTGTCTGAATCCCGATATACATGCTCAAAGGTACAACTTCCTTAAGTATTGTCCATGAGTGTATCTTTCAGAGTTATTGTCTGAATCCCGATATACATGGTAAAAGGTACAACTTCCTTAAGTTTTTTTCCATGAGTGTATCTTTAAGAGTTATTGTCTGAATCTCGATATACATGCTAAAAGGTACAACTTCCTTAAGTACTGTCCATGAGTGTATCTTTCAGAGTTATTGTCTGAATCCCGATATACATACTAAAAGGTACAACTTCCTTAAGTACTCTCCATGAGTGTATCTTTCAGAGTTATTGTCTGAATCCCGATATACATGCTAAAAGGTACAACTTCCTTAAGTACTCTCCATGAGTGTATCTTTCAGAGTTATTGTCTGAATAACGATATACATACTAAAAGATACAACTTCCTTAAGTTTTTTTCATGAATGTATCTTTCAGAGTTATTGTCTGAATCCCGATATACATGCTAAAAGGTACAACTTCCTTAAGTTTTGTCCATGAGTGTATCTTTCAGAGTTATTGTCTGAATCCCGATATATATGCTAAAAGGTACAACTTCCTTAAGTACTGTCCATGAGTGTATATCAACTGGTGAACAGCCCAATACAACAGTGGAGCGGATTAGTAGATTAAGCTGGCTATATATTGGTAGGATCAACAACGGATAATCCACCAGGATAACTCAATATTTTTCTTATCGCAATAGGATCAGTAGGATTTATTTGAATTATGATAAAAAAAAAGAGAGAATATATATTATATATAATCGTCAATTCTCTCACTAATACCTAAAATATATATATATCATTTTGAAAATAGAGAAATCCATAAATAGATCTTTAATTAAAAAGATATATATCATTTTTTAAATACTTAATATCAGCCTTTTTATATAAAAATTTATATAAATAAATTAGACCATAATCCCCAGTTATATAAAAGTAGACTATGGAGAGCTTCATCTTTATTTAGCTATCTTATATCCCAAGATATTTCGGCCCTATCTGTTTATCAATAGGTGAAAAACGCTTCATTTTAGTTTTCTCTTTTTTTTTTTGAGCGCTTTTTTACTTATTCTAAATATGCGTGGACTAAAATTGTAGGTAGTTAATGTGACAGATTTTACTATAAATGCATACATGTCTACAAACTTAGAAATCATCTCGATTTTTGCTTTTACAAATATGTCAGAACCTTGTTTGGTTACTTGTATTCATTGGGTGGGCTTGGACTTTTGCATGAATCTGCAGACCCTACACTATAGGAATCTCAATTCATTATTAAGTTTGTTTAGAATAGAATATATATATGTTATATTAAAATATTTTATTTAAAATTATGTTATATTAGGGTATTATTTTATTTAAAATTATATTTCATCGATCCAAATACTCTGTTAAATCGACCGCCAGAGGTCACGCTTTTCCTATAAATACTCATTGTTGTTGTTTCCCGATGGCCGGCTCAAAACTTTGTACATTATGTAAATAATCTTTTGTTTTCCTTGTTCTACTCGCCTTAAGCCAGGCAGTACTTTTATCAAATTATGTTTAATTATATCCCATAAGCTTAATTAAAGCTATTTTTGATAACTAATTTCATTTAATTATTACCATGACTGCATCACCAATACTATTTAGTACTAAAAATAACCAACAAATAACTCCATGGAATAACCAAAATCAAAATAATCAAAAATACGACAGAAAATCTCTTTTTTTATTTATTTAATATATATGTGTTATTATAAACCCCTAACACACTAATTATGACTGGAAACCTTTTATTCTCTAATCTTCAATTTCAAATGAAAAGGATTCTTACTCAGCACACACAAAGAACACTTTAGCTATTTATTCCCTAAAATAAGCTCATAATATTGATATAGGACATTTGTCTTAAATAAGAGTTACGTAGAAATAAAATAGATAAGATCTAAAAAGACAAAGGTCGCCTCTCCCGTCAAAATAGACGTCAAAACTAGACGCCATCTATTGACCGTCACCGCAAACTAGCGGTCTCAGGTCGGTGACAAAGCCACAACACCAGCTTTGGCAAACTGAAAAGCGTCCACCTAGAGTGTCCTCCCGGCAAAATTTCCATCCATACTTTATAAATAGGAGGTCCCATTATTTACGGCTTCGAGGAAAAAAAACAAAATTAGAATCCTTAAATCCCTATTAGCATCACAAAGATCTACCTACTTCTTTATGATTCATTGGCTATGCTCATTGCCTACTTATGTACTAACAGTTCGACAGGAAATTTGATAAAATATAATAAAATAATTAAAAAGGTTTCCGGAGATAAGTTTCTTTTATTTTATTAAAAAATACTATACTATACCTACTATATATAGGTTTCTCTCTGTATTCTTAGTTCTCTCCTCTTCAATTACTCTGTAAACTGGCGAATCCTATATAGGACGAGAGGTCCTCAATAAAGGCTTTTGTTGTTGTTGTTATTTTATTAAAGCAGTCTCAAGCTTTCAGGCATCTCTGCTTTCTACAG
This sequence comes from Cordylochernes scorpioides, assembly GCA_030710605.1. Taxonomy (NCBI): domain Eukaryota; kingdom Metazoa; phylum Arthropoda; class Arachnida; order Pseudoscorpiones; family Chernetidae; genus Cordylochernes; species Cordylochernes scorpioides. Next base: position 68,135,822 of record CP092882.1, read on the forward strand.
GAGAACATGTACAATGAATAAAACGCCGCTTGATACCAAAATATAATTAAACAATGAAAGAACAGATCTGTAAAAGACACGCACGCAGTGTTTATTGTATGTCCATCTACCAAAACTGTACATAGTTGTTACATATTTGCTTATTGCTTATTTCCAACAGCCCTTCCATCCGAATCATCCTTCGAATGAAGTAGATGATATGATGTTCTCATTGAAGATGATAAGCCACAATTTGGATTACAGATTATAACTACAAGGTAATAAGACCAAATCCGAATAAATAGTGTGTGACATTTCATTAACAGCGTTGATTGATTTTTGTTCCTTATCTTGGACTCCAACACGAGTCTATTTAAGACGAAATGTCTTAATAAAAGGCTTATGTTACTGTTGTTGGATAATATATTTCATCACATACAAAATAATAGAATATTACTTCATACCATATAACAATAATATCTTCGTCTGTATCTTCTTTAAGAAAATTACGCTGAGAAAAATGTTGTGGTTCTTTTTTAGAAATTATAAGTTTTCTAGAAGTTCTGGAAGTCAAATAACATCTGCCACCATGATGTGTGTTGTTCAAAAGTCAGCCCGTCTCTCATTTGTTCTCCTTGAAAGCCTTCAAATCTAATCACTGTTTTTCCATTTTGGCGTTTTCATCTTTTCTTTTAGGGTTCTTTATTTAATCAAACACTTTCGGGGTGCACAATTTTGTTACATTCTCTTTTACGCCTTGTTATATGAAGAGATAGTTCAAATATTTGTATTAATTTTAATGTGAATACTAGGTAATTAGAATAAATACAAATAAATAATGTATGATGTTTCGGTAAGAGCGTTATTACAATCAGACAAAAGTACTTCACCCAGTCATGATGTTTGTCAAACAGACACCATCAACAAGCTCTACAAGTCTTGATACCTTAATATGATTGAGTGGAGATAAGAAAGAAGAAGAAGAAGGAGACAAAAAGTACTGAATATGATGATGGTAACAATGCTGTTACCGAAACGTCACACACTATTTATTTATTTGGATTGGGTCTTATTACCTTGTGTTTATAATCTATAATCCAAATAGTATCTTATCATCTTCAATGTGAACATCTCATCTACTTCATTCGAAGGATGATTCGGATGGGAGGGCTATTGCTAGAGACGGATTGGAAGTCCACTGGGAAGTAGAATGCCTCCTTGTGGCCACCTCACAGTTATACCCAGCGAGGCTTCCCTTAGTCTGGAATCACACAGATCGCTGAGTGTTTGAAGATAAATCGAATAAACTTAAATACACTCACGGACAAAACTTATCGAAGTGGAAATTCTTTGATATTGCCAATTATCTATTTTTTTAAATGAGAGAAGCAATTTTGTTCACATTTGGTTATATCGTGTATCTTCAATAAAGGTCACTAGGTATAAAATATTGTCACGTGGAAAATTAGGGAAGACAAACCTCAGGATGACACAGCAATTTATTTAAGGCAAGAACAAACTATGAATGATAAACAAAAGATAAGCAATGAGGGAAGTTTACAGAGTAGTAAAATATAAACATAAGAAATGATTCTCTGTTAATATAATAATAAATCATTAATTAAAATGACATATATTGGATCAAAATATCATTTATTTTACCAATATTTCAGTTGGCTAAACGCCAACCTTTATCAAGGTGTTATAAGGTGTTATAACACCGAAATGTTATAACACCATGATGAAGGTTGGCGTTCAGCCAACTGAAATATTGGTAAAATAAATGATATTTTGATTCAATATATGCCTTTTTAATTAAAGATTTATTTATGGATTGCTCTATTTTCAAAATAATAATAAATATTTTGATACAATATCAATAACAACAAAATATTTATAAGAGACCTATGACCTACACAGGAATCGCCTAGGTACATAATTGCTTATAAAAGATTAGTTAATTATTTACATACATCGCTCATTTACATATCCATTTACATACGGTTCTCTTTCCTCAGTGTTGCTTCTCTTGCGCCGCTCTGTAAAACTTGTATAGAACCAATGTATTGTATTCATTCTTTGTCGTCCTAGACAACAGAGCTTCCAGAACAAGATGATTTGATCTAATTTTATGCAAAAGAAGTTCCCTTTCACTTATTAACTTTACACAGAAAAACATGTGGTGTTCCAGTTCCGAATCGGTTTATTAATTGCATAATGGACATATTCGGTCAGTGAGATAAATATTTTAGTGTAGTTTTATTGTTGTTGTTGTCGTGTACAAAGAAGAGCCTCAGATGTCTCTATGCACTCCATCACAGCAGCAGCAATGTCCACTATCTTGGGTGAACAAGTCAGCTCTTCAGTTTTCTTCTGGGTGCCATTTATATTGAGTTGTAGTAGATTGAATTGTGTCCTCGTAGTAGAATTCTCATTAGGAGCCCAGGCTGCAGCTCCTGACGGGGCGGTTACCCCGGACGCGGTAGCATTGCTGGAGATCTTCTTTGGAAAATGGGTGCCGTTGCCACGTTAGTCACCTTGTAAACGAACTAGAATTTGGTCGAATATTCCAAGGATCCAGGGGGGACCACAGGGAAGTGTGGTCGGACTTCTCCCCCCCCCCCCCCCTGTGTTTTTATTTAAACAGTGAAAAGAGTATTCTTATTTATGCCATACATCTTTTGACTGATAATGGGAAATCTCCGATCAAATATTGTTCTTCTGTTATAGAAGAGAGTAGATATTCATAATGCGAATACAATGATATATCGCATTATAATATAAAACTAATCAGCGAACGAATAAACCTATAGAATTTCTATGGTTAACGCCTCTGAGCTAAAAAAAAAAAAAACATCGTACGCTGATTGACAATGATTAATGTCACGTTACAGCGAACAACCAATCGGAATCGATCAATTCTCTGTCACGTGACCTTAATCAGCCAATTCGCGTGCGCATAAAACTGATACCATATGAACATTAAGAGGTACAGTGGGTGTTCCATTTTTAAAAGAAAGAATTTAATTGAAATATCTATCCTAGAAAAGGCGCTTATACCTTGGATGAAAAAAATTGAATTGATCTTTTTTCAGAATTACGATTTTCCTTCTAACTGATAATAGAGGATTTAAGAATTCATGTAGTGGATGATTAGAGATGTTCTGTAGATTTGGTGATCAAACTTCAAGACATCTGTTGCTGGAGGATTCATAATTCTATGTCCTCTATGTGTAAATTTTGACGTTTTCTCACAGTCCTACATCAATGTTTCCAGGAAATAAGGCTTCGCCTTAGAATATTGTAGATGATTATTTATTATTCTGAGATTTTTAATTTCGATATTTGTATATTGATACACTGTAAAAATTTTGTATTGCTTCTCAGTTATTTTATCAGTTTTAATTTGGTTTTACATTAAATAAATTGATGTGTTATTCTGAAGTTTGTCTTTCCTAATTTTCTACATTACAATATTTATATTAAGACCATCACAATAGTCCCTAGCGACTTTCTAGAGATTTTCTAGAGTCTTCGGTTTTTCTAGATATAAGAGCAGTTTTCAGCAGGCTAAAAGGTAAAAGCAGGGAACTCCGCCTTTGCCGGTCCCAAGCCCGGATGAAAACGGAGGAGGGGGAGCAGTAACAAGCTCACTAAAAAAACCTGGGCTCAGCTGGCCTGGCTGATAGTACCCTGTAAGGGCTCCTAATCCAGGGATACAGGATGAGCAGCGTTTGTACTCCATGTTAGGGGCGGCTGCACATGGTGTCTGTTCCTCATATCAGAGGCGGCCATTTCTTTTGGAGCTGAGTCGGCCTGCCACTAAATAGTGCTCCCAGTCTTAATGACAAAAGCATTACAGACGCATTCTACTTCACCTAGATTTGATTGAGTGGTGATAAGAAAGAAGAAGAAGCAGGCTAAAAACACAATTACATTATGATATATTTGTACATTGAAGTAAAGGTCTATGTATGTGACTTCTATAGGTTAGTCCAAATTTTATTTCTATTTATTGTCTTACTATTTTTATATTAACAAGGGTTTTCAGAATCCGAAATTAGTTTATGATAACAATATAGCATTATGAAATTTCGAACCTTTTATAGACGCGTATGATTCTTTAGAAAATTAAACAATTTTCTACTGCCCTTACTTCAATGGAAAAATTAATGGGAGGGCCTGGTTCATCAGTGGTGAACCCCCCAGTTTGGCCAGTTTAATCTACCATACCGCTGTTATATTGAATTTTTGGAACTTTCTTTTATAGTGATACTGATGCTAGATTCTTGGAATGGGTATTTTAAAATAACTATGGTCATAAGCTTTGAGGACAGTAGAATTACATATAATTATAAAAATATATAATATGCTTCGAGAAATCGCTCTTGCGCTAGCATCAAATTGGGTCTTTTATTGGAACAATTATATTATGATGCATTATATCTTCAAACATCCAGTTGTTGTTGTCGTGTCCAATGAAGAGCCTCAGATGTCTCCATGCATCTCTATCACAGCAGTCGTTCTCTATCTTGGGTGTGTATACTGTATTGTTGTTGTTGTCGTGTCCAATGAAGAGCCTCTGATGTCTCCATGCATCTCTATCACAGCAGTCGATCTCTATCTTGGGTGTGTATACTGTATTGTAGTTGTTGTCGTGTCCAATGAAGAGCCTCAGATGTCTCCATGCATCTCTATCACAGCAGTCGATCTCTATCTTGGGTGTGTATACTGTATTGTTGTTGTTGTCGTGTCCAATGAAGAGCCTCAGATGTCTCCATGCATCTCTATCACAGCAGTCGTTCTCTATCTTGGGTGTGTATACTGTATTGTTGTTGTCGTGTCCAATGAAGAGCCTCAGATGTCTCCATGCATCTCTATCACAGCAGTCGTTCTCTATCTTGGGTGTGTATACTGTATTGTTGTTGTCGTGTCATATGAAGAGCCTCAGATGTCTCCATACATCTCTATCACAGCAGCAGCAATGTCCACTATCTTGGGTGTGTATACTGTATTGTTGTTGTTGTCGTGTCCAATGAAGAGACTCAGATGTCTCCATACATCTCTATCACAGCAGCAGCAATGTCCACTATCTTGGGTGTGTATACTGTATTGTTGTTGTCGTGTCCAATGAAGAGCCTCAGATGTCTCCATGCATCTCTATCACAGCAGTCGTTCTCTATCTTGGGTGTGTATACTGTATTGTTGTTGTCGTGTCCAATGAAGAGCCTCAGATGTCTCCATGCATCTCTATCACAGCAGCAGCAATGTCCACTATCTTGGGTGTGTATACTGTATTGTTGTTGTTGTCGTGTCCAATGAAGAGCCTCAGATGTCTCCATACATCTCTATCAAAGCAGTTGTTCTCTATCTTGGGTGTGTATACTGTATTGTTGTTGTCGTGTCCAATGAAGAGCCTCAGATGTCTCCATGCATCTCTATCACAGCAGCAGCAATGTCCACTATCTTAGGTGTGTATACTGTATTGTTGTTGTTGTCGTGTCCAATGAAGAGTCTCAGATGTCTCCATACATCTCTATCAAAGCAGTTGTTCTCTATCTTGGGTGTGTATACTGTATTGTTGTTGTTGTCGTGTCCAATGAAGAGCCTCAGATGTCTCCATGCATCTCTATCACAGCAGCAGCAATGTCCACTATCTTGGGTGTGTATACTGTATTGTTGTTGTTGTCGTGTCCAATGAAGAGCCTCAGATGTCTCCATACATCTCTATCAAAGCAGTTGTTCTCTATCTTGGGTGTGTATACTGTATTGTTGTTGTCGTGTCCAATGAAGAGCCTCAGATGTCTCCATACATCTCTATCACAGCAGCAGCAATGTCCACTATCTTGGGTGTGTATACTGTATTGTTGTTGTCGTGTCCAATGAAGAGCCTCAGATATCTCCATGCATCTCTATCACAGCAGTCGTTCTCTATCTTGGGTGTGTATACAGTATTGTTGTTGTTGTGTCCGATGAAGAGCCTCAGATGTCTCCATACATCTCTATCAAAGCAGTTGTTCTCTATCTTGGGTGTGTATACTGTATTGTTGTTGTTGTCGTGTCCAATGAAGAGCCTCAGATGTCTCCATACATCTCTATCAAAGCAGTTGTTCTCTATCTTGGGTGTGTATACTGTATTGTTGTTGTCGTGTCCAATGAAGAGCCTCAGATGTCTCCATACATCTCTATCACAGCAGTCGTTCTCTATCTTGGGCGTGTATACTGTATTGTTGTTGTTGTCGTGTCCAATGAAGAGACTCAGATGTCTCCATACATCTCTATCACAGCAGCAGCAATGTCCACTATCTTAGGTGTGTATACTGTATTGTTGTTGTTGTCGTGTCCAATGAAGAGTCTCAGATGTCTCCATACATCTCTATCACAGCAGTCGTTCTCTATCTTGGGTGTGTATACAGTATTGTTGTTGTTGTGTCCGATGAAGAGCCTCAGATGTCTCCATACATCTCTATCAAAGCAGTTGTTCTCTATCTTGGGTGTGTATACTGTATTGTTGTTGTTGTCGTGTCCAATGAAGAGCCTCAGATGTCTCCATACATCTCTATCACAGCAGTCGTTCTCTATCTTGGGCGTGTATACTGTATTGTTGTTGTTGTGTCCAATGAAGAGACTCAGATGTCTCCATACATCTCTATCACAGCAGCAGCAATGTCCACTATCTTGGGTGTGTATACTGTATTGTTGTTGTTGTGTCCAATGAAGAGTCTCAGATGTCTCCATGCATCTCTATCACAGCAGTCGTTCTCTATCTAGGGTGTGTATACTGTATTGTTGTTGTTGTCGTGTCCAATGAAGAGCCTCAGATGTCTCCATGCATCTCTATCAAAGCAGCAGCAATGTCCACTATCTTGGGTGTGTAAAACTGCTGCTCTGGTTCTATGTCAATTTTCTGCAAGGCTGCGGTCATTGCTGGGCATGAGAATATGTGAGTAGGTGTTAGTTCCACACCAGGACAGTTGTTGCATGCTCTATAAGTTCTTGTTCCATCTGGATGTATTGTCATTACACTTTATTTTAGGAAACTTTCTCATTTTACTATAAAATCGACGAATATTTTAAAAATTGTCCAAATGTTTATATAGCTATTTACAGATTGTATATTATAACTTATTTTAGATTTGAAGAGCCAATGTTTGACATATAACTCGATAGATCTGTTAGCTTTCATTCTGGAAAGTTCTTTTGGGTCGATATACTGTTTTGATACCGAAGGCTGAATGGCTTGTAGCCCCCTGGTGGCAGGTAAACTAATCAATATACACCCACAGCTGACCTTTAATGGTGATAGGGCGCCAACTTACGTTATCCTGGTTCCTGTAATCTCCTCACGCACTTATAAACTCCCCTATACCATCTCATTGTTCTTTAAATTGAAGATACTTTATATAGTTTTTTTATTATCTCGAAGTTTCGATAGAATTCTTTTGTCATTGTTAGGAGCAAATAAAAATTGAAGCATTTTGTTTAACCTTGACTGGAGGCGGTGTTCTTCTTCCAAGTACCAACCCTTATATCTCTGCCACCTTCTGAGGACTGTAGTTAATTTGTGTTGAGGGAAGGGCCGATTGCTGGCGATCACTTGTTGACTCCCAAAGGGAGATCTACTCTATAAATGATGGAATCTCACACACGGGCGTATTTCACCAACGCACTGACTTTATTAAACAAAAATATATTTTTATACATACTTTGGCACCTGGTCAAATGAATTAAAAATAAAAATAGAATAACAATGATTTTACAAATAAAATTATGCAAAAAAAAAAAGAATTAACAATCAATCTGAATCCATTTGGCAAAGCGTTAAAGTGGTTCACATATTACACTATGGAAGCAATGGTCGCTTCTCCCGTCAAAATAAACGTCAGAAACTGACGCCATCTATTGACCGTCGCCGCAACTAGCGGCATCGGGTCGGTGACAAAGCCACAACACCAACTTTGGCAAACTGATAAGCGTCCACCTAGAGACCATGGTTTCGGGCTAATGGCTCTCGTCAGTCTAGGGCGGACTTTATTCCATGAGATCCACACGGGATCTAATGGAATCCTCACAATCTACCAAAGAGGTGTTTTGCTGACAATGTGGCTGGGCCAAATCTATTGGCAAAACATAGATGGAAAATTTGCCGGGAGGAAATTAATCCATGGAAGCAATGGTCGCCTCTCCCGTCAAAATAAACGTCAGAAACTGACGCCATCTATTGACCGTCGCCGCAATTAGCGGCATCGGGTCGGTGACAAAGCCACAACACCAACTTTGGCAAACTGATAAGCCTCCACCTAGAATTTTCCATCTATGTTTTGCCAATAGATTTGGCCCAGCCACATTGCTAGCAAAACACCTCTTTGGTAGATTGTGAGGATTCCATTAGATCCCGTGTGGATCTCATGGAATAAAGTCCGCCCTAGACTGACGAGGGCCATTAGCCCGAAACCATGGTCTCTAGGTGGACGCTTATCAGTTTGCCAAAGTTGGTGTTGTGGCTTTGTCACCGACCCGATGCCGCTAGTTGCGGCGACGGTCAATAGATGGCGTCAGTTTCTGACGTTTATTTTGACGGGAGAGGCGACCATTGCTTCCATGGATTAATTTCCTCCCGGCAAATTTTCCATCTATATTACACTATATGTAAATTTTACCATAACCATATATTTCCATACAAAGATAATTACATACAAAGTGAGAAGCATATGCAGCTTCCAGTTACCCTTATATCAAATATCATTAGAAAATATTGATATGATATTATTTAAATCAAAAGATTTGGTTATATTCTTACACACACATTGATTAATTAATTTATTCAACGCTGTATATTATATATGTATACATCTTCAAACAGAGTGTCCCAAAATTCATGAAATAATTAATTATGATATAAAAAGCACAAGTTTATAATTTAAAAATTTGTCAAAATTATATTGATTCGTAAATTATAGCTATAGGGGGTTATTTATGCAAATAGCATTGCGGGTAAAGGACTTCTGCAATGTTCTGTTTGCACATATGTGCATTTTTGTTGATATATTCCTTCATTTAGCATAAACGTGAATGACTTTCTTTGATGTCAAATGTCTCCTTCAAGATGTGAGAGGTTTTGGCGTTGTTGAAATAAATCTTAGTAATTTATAATACAATATAATGCGGCTTATGATTGTAGAACGACATTTGAAAATTATCCCGCATGTGTTTCTTTTGAACGAAAAATCGAAATTTATTTTAACGAGAAATAACGATTATTTCTAACCTTAGGGATGAAGTATGAAAGGAATTCCCATCCCTGGACACTTTATTTTTCCGCGTTTATCATTACTCTTCACAATTCAACCTATATCCCTAAGGTTAGAAATAATCGTTATTTCTCCTTAAAATAAATTTTGTCTTCGAAAAACCCAAAGAAAATGGTCTTAAAAGCGTTAAAATCTGGGTGGACAATTCTGATAACCAAAACGACAATTTACATTACCAGGAAATGATATATGCAGAAATTGAATTGTTTCAGCAAAATCTTCGAAGCCATTTACCTGATATGTAAGTCTATTCTGTATATACTTTATGAATTAATCAAATATTATTAAATTCTCTAATTATATGCCTTTGTTTTATAGCAAAGCTTTTTCTTGCGTCAATTTTGGAACACTTTTGTATTTCGGTTCATCCCATTATTATTTTTAAATGTTTAAGGAGATGTATGAAAAATCGAAACTGTAATAGACGCGTATGATTCTTTTAAAAATGAAGCAATTTCTACTGCCCTTACTGCAATGATAAAATTAATGGGAGGGCCTGGCTCATCATAGTTTCGAATTTTCATAACAGATGGCGCGCTAATGCATCATAACATAATTGTTCAAATAAAAGACACAAATTGAAGTTTGCGGAAGAGCGATTGCTCGAAGCATATTATATATACTGTGTATATAATTATATGTAATTCTACTGTCCTCAAAGCTTATGTTCATAGTTCATCTAAAATACCCATTCCAAGAGTCTAGCATCAGTATCACTATAAAAGAAAGATCGAAAAATGTAATATAACAGAGGTATGATAGATTAAACTGGTGAAACCGCTGGGAGCGTTCACCACTGATGAGTCAGGCCCTCCCATAAATTTTTCCATCGCAGTAAGGACAGTAGAAATTGTTTTATTTTTAAAAGAATCATACGTGTCTATAATAGTTTCCAATTTTAATAACAGATGGCGCGCTTAGGCATCATAATGTATATATATATATATATCACTTATCTCTAGTACACGTGGTACAAGCCATGATAATCATGGTGGGTAGAAGCTGGCGACTGCTTTTACTGTAAGTGCACCACATGTCTACACATATGAAAAGCAGTTCGACTTTGCACTTACAAATGTGCAAGAGTCCCGTTTGGTTACTTGCACTCGCTGGTGGGGTTGGACTGTTTTTAAGATTCGGGGGCCATTGGAGCATTTGTTTTTTAATCAGGAAAAAAGTGCCCAATGCGGGAATCGAACCCGGGTCGTAGCGTTCGAAAACCAACGGTTTAGACCATCCTTCCACCCTGGGCATCATAATATAAAGAGATGTATCCAATATAAATCCGTTAGGACAAGCGAACGACTTGTCACACGAAGGAAGCTAACTAGCTGGTTGTCTCACTACAGACTGACACCCCAAGTTCTATTTCGGATGCTTGGCATGGTTTTTATGATTCATTCTTTGAAAGTGCCAAAAAACACGGAAAGGGTAGCCTACTCCACCTTTAAAAAAAAGTTAAAATATTTGTATCTTTTAGAAATGTAATGTTTCATTTTTTGTTCAAAATTGTATTGAAAATTGACAATTAAGAATTTTTCAATGAATATTAATATATGATATTTGATTTTTGACCATTGTTGCGTGTGTTATTAATCTGTTTCTCAGTATATATTGGATAAAGTCAGATTAGTTCTGTTTTCGGAAAAGGTTCTTTGATAAACCAGTAGACACAAAATTGAAAGCAAAAATGAGTGCAAATGTAGGATTGAATCCCGAGTCGTTGGTGTCAAGATTCGACTGAACAGAAGAACACCGTTTGATTACTTACAGTCACTGGTGAGATTGGATTTGTGCTAGAATTAGGAGCCATTAGAGAAAAGTTCTCGATGTGGGATACTATCCAGGGTCGTTGCTGTTAAAATTGGATGGCCTGTATTTCTTATTCCTATACCAATCTCTTATTATTCAAATGATATCATCTCAATAAAAATACACATTAAATTGGATACCCGTTCTGTTCATACATATCTAGGGTACACAGAGTAGTAGCACCCCCCTGCCTTCACGCGGTTCCCCGTGTCAACCTCAGAGGTCCTTGATTCGTCGGCAGATTCAGGGAGTACTGGGAACTAAGGGTACGGGGGCCAAAGTCCTATTGGAGTGTAGGACGGGTTTAACCAAGTCCAAACGAGAGGACAGCAACCTGGCTATGTAACTCTCATAGACGTCTGTGGTTTGATTGGTCGACCCCATGGAGATAGACCATAAAGGCGGACGCGAGGGGCCAAACCATTGGCCGCTCGGTGCATGGAGAATACATCATTCCTTTGGTAAGGTGGCTAGAGAAAAAGGATCGGCTTATGGACCGAGAGGTCTGGGTGGCCAAATTATTTCTAGGATGTGCATACATATCTGAAATAACGAACAATATGCTAGCTTTATACACACAATCTTACCAACCTCTCAGTATGTAAATAAAGTACATGCAGTTTGTTCGATTTTCAAACATATTTCAGACGCTCATTAGAAATTAAAAGAGAAGGTCAATGTTTAATCGTTACATATGCAACCGATTCATTTGAGGCTGTTAAAAATTAGCGAGAACTATTTTCAAAAGATGTTTCTTAATTCAAAATGGCAGATATTTGGCAGAAGAATTACCTACATGTTAGAAATTCGATCAATCAAAAGAAATTTGAGAACATAAGAGATAAATTTTCAAAATTTATTAAAATAAAATTAGACGGAAAAAAACTGGGTTGTTAAAATCTTTAATTAGACTGATAGCTAAAAAGAGGAAAGAAAATCAGAACATCCACAATATGTTTATTCACCATGACAACGCTCGACCACAAGCCACACTTTTTGACCAAAAAAGGAACCTCGTTACTTAGTGCAAATTGCTTTCTTCCCTGGCCTTGATTTTAACGTCATTTCCTCTTTTCAAAAACATTAAATGGCTTTAAAAGGAAGAAGAGTTGCTTCTAGAGAAGACACTAAACCAGAATTGGAAAGGTCCTGACGAACAATTTACTAGATAGAATTCATGAATGTTTTGTTGATTTTTATTAATCAACTAAGCGCGATATTGAAATATTTGCACCTATTACACAGAAACGAAACACATTAGAACTTAGAAATTAAGTATTTACAAATTTACATATATTAATCGACATAGAAGTTTGTATTATGTATAAAAGAAACATTCGTGCTTTTAAATCCTTTCATTTTATATGTATAGATGGCGCGTTATTACTTTGTGTTAATAGACAAAGTGGTTGATGTAAGAGAGTTGAATCATGAATGTTTCAAACATGGAAAAACTATGGAAACTATCCTATTAGTGTTGTTTATATCCAAACGAATGCATATGTGCTCCTGGTCAGGATATGCTTTCTTTATTTTTAATATATATATATTAGATAATAAAAAGGCATATGTGTATAACGAATCAAAAGTTTTTACGAAGGAGTATCTTTTATTATATTTGTGCAAGCTTTCGAACTTTGCAGTTCTTCCACAGGCATGGATAGCACAGAAATACTACACTAGGGTAGTATTTCTGTGCTATCCATGCCTGTGGAAGAACTGCAAAGTTCGAAAGCTTGCACAAATATAATAAAAGATACTCCTTCGTAAAAACCTTTGATTCGTTATACACTTATACCAATTGTACGGAGTTTACCTGTAGAAAAAAAGGCATATATTGGATTGAATAAAAGATTTATTTGCTAATATATCGATTGGGTGAATATATGCCTTTTTATTATCTAATGAATTTTAATATGGATTGGTCTATAATCAGTACGATATATATATATATATAAAGGTAGACCTTTTGCTTGAATTTACCAGAACTGAGGTTGTGGCTCATTCTTTATTATCAATAGTAAAGTTCTTTACTGGGGTGATGTACAGTACATCCTTCTGATGTATAAATAAAGAAAGAGGAATATTTATCAAGTAAAAAATGGAAGGAAAACTTAACACATTCCTCTATTGTAAAAATAAATTTATCTCACTATTTTTTCCACTGTACAAGTATTTCAGATGAAAGAAAAACATTTATTTCGAAACAGGATAATAGATTCCCGGACACAGTTGAGGATATCTTAACAAACTACATAACAGATAGAAAGTTTTCACTGGATCTATCTGGGTTTTACAAGGCAGTGAATAAAAAGGCATCGTTACTGTTACTTTGAATTGAGTGAATATGTATATATGTGTATATATATATATATATATTTTTTTTTTAGTTGTTCACACACACTTCTTTATCTCTTTCTTACTTTGCTTCTTGGATCCTGCAGTCGAGTCTTTTGTAAGACTTTGGGTCTTAATGGGGGCTTTTGTTGTTATGTTGTATATATGTGTGTGTATGTATATATCATACTTACATAATCTTTCTTTTTCTTCTTCTGTATATTCCCCACTTTCACAGGCCTATCTCTCTTGTAATCTCGGGGAGAATCCTCTATAAGACCAGTGTGTCTTAATAAAGGCTTTTGTGTGTGTGTGTGTGTGTGTAAAAAGAAATTTGACAATAATACCGCAAATGTTTATTTTGAACGAAAAATTTAAATTTATTTTGAGAAGAAATAACGATTATTTCTAACCTTAAAGGATGAAGTATGATAGGATGAATTGTAAACAGAAAAATAAAGTGTCCAGGAATGGGAATTTGCGGTATAATTTACAAACTTCCTTCTACAATCATAAGCCGCATTATATTGTATTATAAATTACATTCTTCT